>JBBDGP010005223.1:0-78672 GCA_037952835.1 Lithobates septentrionalis | reverse complement strand
GCAGCTGCTGCCACAACCGAGATATCCATCTCTTCAGGAGCCGGTCCTGTGTACAATAATGGTGGTCTCTGCGGCGGTGCCGCGCCCTCCACTGCTTACCGGAGCCATCAGCAGCGGCGGAGGCGATCGGGTCCTCTCTGTGCCGGGGTATGGAGACGAGTGACGGGAAGATGGGCCCCCACCCGTCTCCATACCATAGCAGGGCGGAGGCGACGTCATAACGTCACTTCCGCCCATAGCTCTTAAGGGCACATTTTTTCAAATGACAATTTTTTTTTTTTTTTTTTAAGTCCAAATATGAGATCCAAGGTCTTTTTGACCCCAGATCTCATATTTAAGAGGTCCTGTCATGCTTTTTTCTATTACAAGGGATGTTTACATCCCTTGTAATAGGAATAAAAGTGACCCAAATTATTTTTTTTAAAAAAAAAAACTGTGAAAAAATTAATAAAATTAAAAAAATAAATAAGAAAAAATTTTTTTTTTAAAAGCGCACAATCCCAGCGAGCTCGCGTGCAGAAGCATACGCATACATGAGTAACGCCCACATATGAAAACGGTGGTCAAACCACACATTTGGGGTATCGCCGCGATCGGTAGAGCGAGAGCAATAATTCTAGCCCTAGACCTCCTCTGAAACTCAAAACATGTAACCTGTACAATTTTTTTAAACGTCGCCTATGGAGATTTTTAAGGGTAAAAGTTTGACGCCATTCCACGAGCGGGCACAATTTTGAAGCATGACATGTTGGGTTTTAATTTACTTGGCGTAACATTATCTTTCACAATATAAAAAAAAAATTGGGCTAACTTTACTTTTGTCTTATTTTTTTTATTCAAAAAAGTGCGCTTGTAAGACCGCTGCGCAAATACGGTGTGAAAAAAAGTATTGCAATGACCGCCATTATATTACCCAGAGTGTTAAAAAAAAAAATACATAATGTTTGGGGGTTTTAAGTAATTTTCTAGCAAAAAAACGCCAAAATATCAAAACAAGGCTGGTCTTTAAGTGGTTATATGTAAGGACTTATTCTTGCTGGTAGTTAGAATCTTTAATATTTGCAAACAAAATGAAGGTTTCCTATTTAGAAGAATAAGCTGTCAGGTTAGTAAAACAGCGATATCAGAACGAATTTATAAATACAGTTTGTAGTGTACATAGTTTTGCAAAACAATGGGATAAAGGAATATTCCTGAACGTTGTTTTATCTCATGGTTACTGTGAAATTGTGTGAATGCATCAATGCAGTGCATGTTATCTCAGCT
The DNA here is from genome assembly GCA_037952835.1 of Lithobates septentrionalis. Classification (NCBI taxonomy): domain Eukaryota; kingdom Metazoa; phylum Chordata; class Amphibia; order Anura; family Ranidae; genus Lithobates; species Lithobates septentrionalis. The sequence continues at coordinate 77,406 of JBBDGP010005223.1, read as the reverse complement.
TGCAGAGCTTGGATTCATTGAATGAGTTTACCAACAATGTAAATACTGCAGAATATACAGCCTCATGCTACATAACTAAGCTCCATTTCATGCTGAATAAACCAAATTATTAATGTATCTTAAATAGAAAACTATCTTTAGATAGATTTCTACTCCAAAAGCATTTTATTAAAATAAATTTGATAAAAATCTAAAATATCAATTTAAATAATAATCCAATATTTGTTTTTTGTTTTTTAAATCATTGATTTATATCCACCCTGCTTCCTGTCCCATAGCCAAACAGGAAGTGAGAGGAAATCCCTAAACATTAAAGTGATACTAAAGTCTCGTTTTCTTTTTTTTTTTTTTCTTTAAAAATAATAAACTTGTTCTACTTACCTGCTCTGTGCAGTGGTTTTGCACAGAGCAGCTCCGATGCTCCTCTTCTCGGGTCCCTCTTCAGTGCTCCTGGCCCCTCCCACCTGTTGTGTGCCCCCACTGCAAGCAGCTTGCTACCTGAGCCGATCCGCAACTCTGTGTCCATTCAGACACGGAGTTGCGGTTCTACCCTGCCCCCTCTCTCTTCTGATTGGCTAACTGACAGCAGTGGGAGCCAATGGCGCCGCTGCTGTGTCTCGGCCAATCAGGGAGGGGGAGTAGTCCCGGATGGCCGAGGCATTCAAGCACATTGCTGGATAGAGATAGGGCTCAGGTAAATATGAGGAGGACTGCTGCACACAGAAGGATTTTTTTATCTTCATGCACAGAATACATGAAGATAAAAAAATCTTCTGGCTTTACAACCACTTTAAGAGAATTATTTGGTGACCCCCCCAGGTCATCAGAACTAGTGTCCCCATTGGAAGATTTCCCCTCTATTACTTTTAGAGGGGTTCGACCCCACCACCAACATAGGTTTTTTTATTTTAATGCATTAAGATAAATAAACCTTCTGACTTTACAACCACTTTAAAGCCCAACTCCAGGATAAAACTTACCCTTTCACACCCCTTTTTCTAAAAAAATAAAATGACTTACTTAAGGCTGTGGTCATGTGATCATCCATTGCCAAGCCTTGTGAAATGGGTTAGAGGGGCAGTTGGGCTTAATTTCTGCACAAAAAGGTTTTAAGTCATTTAAGTTTTAGGGGAAAAAAGTATTTTGGGGGTTTTCTATTCTATTGTACATGCAGGGTGACCAGGTACCCCAATACTGTCTTTGTCTGTGTAATCCTGAATGGTTGTTGTTGCTGCCCTGCTGCTTTGTCCTAGTCATTGCTTGCCTTTTGTGCACATCTCAACTGCAAACTTTAGATGCCGCTGACATGTTGGCATTAGACCAACCCATGCTTGGCTTGCTTGCCCCCCCTCCCCTCTGACCATCCTTTTCATTTCTGACAGATATCAACCTTAACTCTCCTAACAAAGGTTTGCTGTCAGACACCATGACCGACGTTCCAGTGGATCAGACAGGAAGTCGAGTGCCGGCAGACGCCGCGGGGGCAGGGCTACCAGAGGGCCTGACAGAAGCTGAAGTCGAGGAGCTGCAAGCCGATCTAGCCAAGGTGCGTACAAAGCTGAGACCTGTTGCTTATTGATTACATTTACGGCATCAATTTACAGAAAACATTTGCAGCTGACTCCTCCCCAGCGGAGCTTATAATTCAATGTTCCCTTGTATAGTCCTCACACATGTTCGCACACAAGCAAACATAGCATTCAAGATTGTGGAAGCACCTGAGGGGTCTGCATCAATTTACAGAAAGCATTTGCAGCTAACTCCACCCCAGAGGAGCTTATAACCTAATGTCCCTTCTGTAGTCACACATGTTCGTATACTAGCATGTAATATTGTGGAAGCGCCTGAAAGTTCCACATCAATTTACAGAAAACATTTGCAGCTGACTCCACCCCGGAGGAGCTTATAATTCAATGTTCCCTGTGTAGTCATCATACATGTTTGTGAACTAGCAAACATAGCATACAAGATTGTGGAAGCACCTGAGAGGTAGCATTGATTTACAGAAAGCATTTGCAGATTACTCCGCCCCAGAGGAGCTTATAATTCAATGTTCCCTGTATAGTACTCAGACATGTTCGCACACTAGCAAACATAGCATTCAAGATTGTGGAAGTACCTGAGAGGTCTGCATCGATTTACAGAAAGCATATGCAGCTAACTCCACCCCAGAGGAGCTTATAACCTAATGCCACTTCTGTAGTCACACATGTTCGTATGTAATATTGTGCAATATTACTAGCATGTAATATAAAGGAAGTGCCTGAAAGTTCTACATCAATTTACAGAAAACATTTGCAGCTGACTCCGCCCCTGAGGAGCTTATAATTGAATGTTCCCTGTGTAGTCATCACACATGTTTGCGAATGTAAGATTGTGGAAGTACCTGAGAGGTAGCATCGATTTACAGAAAGCATTTGCAGATTACTCCGCCCCAGAGGAGTTTATAATCTAATGTTTTTTCGATAGTCATTACATATGTACACACACAGTGATGAAATGGTTTTCTTCAAATACAGGTAACATACCGGCATGTAATTGTGTAGAAGAACCTGAACTTTCATACAGTCTCCATGTAAATGGCATCCATAACTTAAAAAATTGCAGGCAAAGCAAGAAGAAATCAAGTATTTGAAATGCTAATTTGCAGTATTTTTAGTTTCTCTAAATGATTTTCCCAAATGGTCTTCCAGGACAGCATGAGATAGGCACCTCTTCCAGCAGAAAACCATAATCACCAGAAACACTTTCAAAGGAAGTCCTGCTGCTGAATTGGTCAGTTATTGTGTTTTCTCTGTCCTGGGGAGACGCATATTAAAAAGAGACTGAGCTCAGGATTCTCATGTGCATTTCCCCCCCGCCTATACCTCACCCTCCTTGATATTGGGACCTTTGTCCGTTCCTTGGTTCCCCAGTCCCTTTCTTCATTGTCTGGAGAAGACATGCTGGGAGGTGACTTACACCTTGATGGGCGCTGGGCTAGTGTGGTTCCCTTCTAGTGGCAATAAGGGGATATTCCTGCTGGTTACATGCAAGGTGAGGTATTGTTGCTGCCTGGGCACTGCAGGACTGTGCAAAGGGCTAAGGGATGTGGGTAGAGCCTGCTTGGTGCCTCTTTCATCCAAGCCTTCCAAGGAAGGTAGTATGAAGGCGAGAAGACATTTGTGGGAGCTTTCCTCCCCCTTACCCCCTGCTATGTTCAAATCGGGTATCTTCGTGTAGTCTATGGTTATTGCATTGCAACCCCCCACCCCCCCAGAGTTTTCTCTGGAGCCTGTCTGTGACACAAAGACCCTTCAGGTGTTCCAGCACGGTTTGGCCTCTTGCACACTGCAGCTTGTAAAAGCTCAGTCCAGCTTTTTTTTTTTTTTTTTTTTTTTTTTTTTACTGAGCTAAAATACAGCCCATTAATTGTAATGTGCCTATGCAGATAGGCGCGTAAACAAGACCTGTGCATTCTTCATTAAAAAAAAAAATGGTACTTGCACATATGGTCCAAAATGTGAGCATCCAGCTGCAGTGTATTTCAGCCTGTCACAGACATTGACTGGCTGCAGGCAGTGGGACTGGGTGCTGCACCTGTGCCTCCTGGGTTCATAGAAATGCTGAGATTGGACACACAGGGGCTTAACATCCAGGGGGCCATATGTCCCTAAGCATATACAGCCTGAATTTTTTTTTTTTAATTTTGTTTAGCATCATTAGGCTTTTGTTTTTTTTTGTTTTTTTTTTTTGTCCTATAGATTTCAGCCAACTACGGAAGCTTGAAAAAATGCCTGTAATACACCTGGAAAACAGGTGGAAGTAAAGAAAATCCCTTGATTTCCCCCATCAACATGTCTCCTGCGGCGCTATTGTGTTCTGCCAGCAGGGGGTGGTGCAGGGAACCTTCCCAGCTGTCAGAACACAATGATTATGGCAATACGAAATTGCGTATAAACAAATCTGACAGGCTGGTTGTACCCAAGTCGATTCTTGGATCGACTTGGGTACAATCAGCCAGCCCATAGATGGATCGAATCTCGTCCGAATTTTGATCTATGCATGGCCAGCTTAAGAGCTGCGGCAGCCAAGCCCTGCACACACAAAGTGCATCCATCAGCGAGCACCGCAGGTAATTTCTAGCTGTGTGGATAGATGTGGCTGCCGGAGACCTATCATTGGAGTGTCCAGGGATCAGCGGCCACAGTTGGCCAATCACAGGTGGCAGGAATCAGAAAATTTCCGCTGCTGCCATTCGCACTGGTGTTCATCGAAGAGAAGAAGCCAAGAAGCCCAGTCCGGGCCTCCGCTGGCAAAAGAGCGGCATGAAGACAGCAGGAGGAGCCGGCAGAAGAACTGGAACACCGGGAGAAGAGGACAGAGAGAGTGGAGAAGAACCAACCGGACGCCGGGAGAAGAGGAATCCGAGGGACCCCCGAAGTCGGAAGAAGACCCCCGAAGCCAGAAGAAGACACCCCCCCCCCCCCCCCCCCCCGGAGCTGTCTAATAAATTACTTTAAAAACCTGTGTAGTGTGTTTTATTATTGACACTTTTTCCCTAGGTAAATGGGTAGGGGTACCATGTACCCCATACTCATTCACATAGGGTGGGGGCTGGGATCTGGGGGCCCTCTTATTGTAGGGGGCTCCCGGATTCCGATAAGCCCCCCGCCCGCAGACCCCGACAACCAGCAGCCAGGGTTGTCGGGAAGAGGCCCTTGTCCTCATCAACATGGGGACAAGGTGCTTCGTGGTGGGGGGGGCCCCGCAGGGCGCCCCCTCCCCCAAAGCACCCATCCCCCATGTTAAGGGCATGCGGCCTGGCACGGTTCAGGAGGGGGCGCTCGCTCATCCCCACCCCCTTTCCTGACCGACCGGGCTGCGTGCTCGGATTGGGGTCTGGTATGGATTCTAGGGGCGACCCCATGCCGTTTTTTCAGTGTACGGGGTTCCCTTTAAAATCCATACCAGACTTAAGGGCCTGGTATGCCCCGCGACGGGGCTCGCAAGTTGTCAATCTCGCCGATAAAAGCGGCGAGATTGACTTCCTTTTCTAGTCCCGTCGTACCTGAGTCACGGTCAAAATGAACGGACTTGTCCGTGTGTGGGCAAGTCCGTTCATTCTGAAAGTCCTCCGTAACTCGGGCGGACCTAGCCTGCCGGAAAGTCCGGTCGTGTGTAGGCAAGTCCGTCCGTTCAGGTAGTCCGCTGGAAAGACCGTCGGACCAAGTCTGCTGGAAAGTCCGCTCGTGTGTAAGAGGCATAACACATTTCCAGCTAATTAATATGCCTAAAATATTTTATAAGCACATATAATCTTAAAGGGTTTGTGAACCCATTTGTAAAAGTCTATGCCAGCCCCTCTATTAGAAGCTGGCATAGCACATCGTGTTAAGCATTTTTTAGAACGAGTGTTGTAAATACCGATATTTTATTTTTTTTCTGTCTTCAGGCCGGTCACATGACTCGCGGCCACTTTCCAGCTCCAACGGATGGCTTCTGCAGGAGGGGCCGTGATCTCTCTCTGATGTCAGCCGGGGAGATCACGTGACCACTCCTCTCCTCCTCAGAATCCCCGTCTCATAGCTGTAGACTGGCCGCGAGTCATGTGACCGGCCTGAAGAAAGCTAAAAATCGGTATTTACAACACTCGTTTTAAAAAATGCTTAACACAGTGTGCTATGCCAGCTTCTAATAGAGGGGCTGGCAGTGACAATTATAGGTTTTAATTTTGTTTTTTAATAATAGCGACGGATGGGCGGGGCTGAGTGAAGACAGACAGAGTGGGCGCTGACAGGGAGGGGGTGAGGGGGAGAGTGAAGAGCAGCCTATCACTGAGGGAGGCACTTTGACCACTGTGATCAGGGCGGAGCTGCCCTGGTTATCATGGTCTGTTTAGAGAGGGGCATACAGGAAGTGGTAGGATTAGGTTTTTTTTGGGTTTTTTTTCAGTTTAGAGGGGGGCAGATTACATAGCACAAGCACTGTGCTATGTAATCTGCTTTATGGGATCAGGATATGAATTTTTTGTTTTTGGGTTAACAAACGCTTTAAGGGAAGATTTTTGCTGAAACTATTGGTCTTGCAACAGGGGAGGGGTTTTTTACAGTACAGAACTGCTTTCATTGTTTAAATGCATAATATATGCGGTACCCGTTATTTGTACTGAAATTTCTGAATCTGAAAACGCCAAAGGTATTTTTTAGAAGCTGACTACTAGCCTACTGCTCAAACATGATCTTCAGTTTATGAAATCTGGGGAGATTTATAATAATCAGATAGGATGTGATCTATATCATTAACATTCATCCCTGTTTTTTCTGCCCTGTAGGTAGAGGAGGAAATCCTCACCCTGCGTCAGGTTCTGGTTGCCAAGGAGCGCTATGCAGCGGAGCTGAAACGAAAGTTGGGGCAGACCACACTCAACCAGCTAAAAGCTAACCTGTCTAAGGGCCTGCATGATGTGCAAATGTCCAATGCGTAGGTGTCCCTTCCTTTTTATTTTCATCAATTTGCCTTTAAGTAGTTGTTGTGCCTTATTTTATGTTGTATTTATTTAGGCTACTTTCACACTGAAAGCGCTGGTGGTAAAGCACTGCTAGTTTTACCGGTGCTTTACTGTTGTTTTAGCGGCGCTTTTCAGCCGCTAGCAGGACGCTTTTAACCCCCGCTAGCGGCCGAAGAAAGGGTTAAAAGCGCCTGCATTGCAGAGCTGCCCATTCATTTCAATGTGCAGGACGTTTGGGAGCTGTGTATACCGCCCCAAAGATGCTGCTTGCAGGACTTTTCAGAACGTCCCGCAAGTGCACAGCCCCAGTGTGAAAAGTCACACTGAATTTAATAGAAGGCCGTTTTCAGGCGTTAGAGGCTGTTTCTAGCGCTAAAACGCCTGAAAACCACCTCGGTGTGAAAGCAGCCTAAACCTTAGATGTATAGATACAAAATAGGTTGTGAATGTCTGATTAAAATGCAAGATTAGACAAAAAAATTCAACCTGTTCTCCCCCAGCCTGCTTTAATATTCTTGGCATAAACAATTCTCACCTTTCGACGCAAAAGCCATTGTACGCAGCCCCACAAGTGTCTGGTCGGGTTTTAATACAATGAGATGTCCGTTTCAGCATGACGCATGCTCCATGTGACCCCATAGTTTGTAATTGATTTCTTCCTCTTCCATAAATGTAAAAGTTGTTGGTAATCAATTACAGTCTACCAGATTGCAGGACGCATGCACCAGCCCAATTGCTGTCTTGCTGGGTAGCGTACAGCAGCTTTTTTATCACAAGGTGAGTGTTTTTTATTCCTAAAAGATGAGAGAGGGCCATGATGGGAACATTAATTTTTTATTTTTTGTTTGTGTTGACAGGAAAATATATTATCCATATGCCTGTATATTTTAAGGTGGTAGTAAACCATGTAAAACGTATCCCCTTGCGGGTAGTGTCATAATGTGCTAGTATGCGATGCATACTAGCACATTATGGCAGACTTGCCTAAAAAAAACAGATCCCTGCAGTGGTGCGCTGTCGCTGCTCACTGGTGTTCCATCTTCACCCCGGTGGTCCATCTTCCCCCCCGGTGGTCCATCTTCCCCCCCCGGTGGTCCATCTTCCCCCCCCGGTGGTCCATCTTCCCCCCCCGGTGGTCCATCTTCCCCCCCCGGTGGTCCATCTTCCCCCCCGGTGGTCCATCTTCCCCCCCGGTGGTCCATCTCCCCCCCCCCGGTGGTCCATCTCCCCCCCCCCGGTGGTCCATCTCCCCCCCCCGGTGGTCCATCTTCCCCCCCCCGGTGGTCCATCTTCCCCCCCGGTGGTCCATCTTCCCCCCCGGTGGTCCATCTTCCCCCCCGGTGCTCCATCTTCCCCCCCGGTGGTCCATCTTCCCCCCGGTGGTCCATCTTCCCCCCCGGTGGTCCATCTTCCCCCCCGGTGGTCCATCTTCCCCCCCGGTGGTCCATCTTCCCCCCCGGTGCTCCATCTTCCCCCGGTGCTCCATCTTCCCCCCGGTGTTCCATCTTCCCCCCCGGTGTTCCTTACAGGTTTGCGGGCTCCAGCTGTTTGAATGACCGAGCCGCGATGACATCACTCCAATGCACGTGCGCTGGAGTCAAGTTTGCGGAACAACTTCCTCAATGGACGGCATACTTGAGTGTGCCGTTCATTGAGCCCGCAGGAGGGCTGCATCCACCGGACATTGGACCGTGTATGTGATGTGATATTGGTTAGCTTTCCCTCTGGCAAAGAGCACTGAAAGTATTTGACTGTCTTTTCTGGGAGATAATCGCTGTACCTACAGGTAAGATTTATTATAGGAGTACCTGTAGGTACAAGATAACAAGTGGAGTTTGCTACCGCTTTAAAAGGGTATACTGGAATTTTAAAGTTTTTAATCTCTTTAATTTAAAAAAAAAAGAAAGAAAAAAAGCTACTTTCTATTTTCATCTATTAGATTGTAAGCTTTTATGAGCTAGACATGTGCACTGCCGAAAAAATTGTTTTAGTTTTATTTATTTATTTTGTTTTTCGGGTCATTTGGTATGATCGCAATTTGTAAATTCGATCATTTGAAAATAAGAAAAGAAAATCCAAAAATTCGAAAGAATGACTAACTAATAATAACTATTAAATTATAAGTATTGGAATTTCCTTTCAAATTTGGCTGTTAGTGAACATGTAACGGATGCAAATTTATCTGAAGTTGCGAATTATCCGAGATAATGAATGCCGTATCTAAACAGATGGAACGGAACAAATTAATAGTAATAAAAAAAGTTACTGTTATTTATTTCGTTTAGATGCGGAATTCGTAACTTCGGATAAATTCGTATTTGTTTTGTTCACTAACCGCTAAATTTGAAATGAAATTCCTATAATTTAATAGTAATAATTAAGTTATTATTAGTTGGTTATTTCAGATTTTAACAATTTTCGGGTTTACTGTTTTTCGAATTACGAATTTTGTGAAATTTGTTAAACAGGTTTTCGTTAATTCGGATATTTCCGAATTAATGAATTTGTCGAAATAATTGCGTAACAAATTGAACATGTCTATTATGAGCAGTGCCTTCTTAACCCTTTTGTATTGTAACTGTATTGTCTCCCTTGATATTATAAAGAGCTGCGCAAGCTGTGTCCTATAAATCCTGTATAATAATTGTATGACTTATTTTAGACCAGTGACCTCATCACAGGATCTGTGTGCATCTCTATGCAGTTCAGACAGATCATGGCTGGTGTGAGGGGTCGGCAGGGGGCTGTACATGGCTTCCTAATAACATCACAGCACCCTGCCTCTGTGCCAACAGCCCTTAGCCATAATGCAAGCAGCGGGCTGGGACTTGGGAGGAGATATACAAATATTAAAACACCTTTATGGGTGGTTTCAGTCTAAAGGAGTGGGCGTTCCTAGGCAGGCTGTATTTTTTTTATTTTTTTTTTGCAGACTTCCTTATGTGATTTTTAGCCTCCATGACAGGCTGGGGAAGAAAAGGCTAGAGATGATGCTGGATGTTTTTCAGGCAGGAAACGAGGCCAGCCGTATCGGACTTGCTGCTGTCAGAAGCTTTACGTAAAGCAGTGGAATTAGAGCAAACAATTTCAGTACAGGAGAGGAGCCGGTACAACTGCGCAAGACTGTTTTTTTTTTATTTTGGATAGAGCAACCCCTGGCAGATTTTATTTTAAATTTTTTCATCATTTGTGTCCTATTTAAGGAGATTTCCCTTCACTTCCTGTCCCAAAGCCAAACAGGAAGTGAGAGGAAATCCCTGTAAATTCAAGAGGAAGTAAACCCATCCATTTGCCAGTTTCAAAAAACACTGGCACGTGCCGGAAATGTAACACTCCCATTGGTTGTGCTCTCAAACAAACTGTCAAACCATCCAATGGCTGGTGTCATAACTGATCACATGTGTAGCATCATGGCAGTTGTAGATTAAACAGAGGTAAAGATTGCAGCTTCCTTGGCTGAAAACGATAGGGGGGGGGGGGGGGGGGGGGTTACTTACACTTTAAAGTGGTGTTCCGGCCAAAATTATATTTTTTAAATAAAAATACCCCTATAATACACAAGCTTAATGTATTCTAGTAAAGTTAGTCTGTAAACTAAGGTCTGTTGTGTTAGTTTATAGCAGTAGTTTGTTGTTTTATAAGCTTACAGCAGGCCGTGGCCATCTTAAGTGTGGGCATCTGAAGCCAGACTGTATTTCTTCCTGGATCTCATCCTTGCAGATCTCGCACATGCTCAGTGCAGCACAAGCAGTGTAATAGGTTTCAGGTCAGGTTTCCATAGCAACGGCAGTGTCAGAGGAAGTTGCCGCCCCTTCCCTGAAGGCATTGCAGGAAATGATGCGATGGGCCACGGCCAGGGAGGAGGAAATGAAAAATGAATACAGCAGGTATACAGTAGGTGCTGAGAAAAAAAAATAAAAAAATATCCAATTAGTTTACAGTGCACAGTTTAGTGAGGGATGCTGAAGAGTTGTAAAAGTGGGTGGAACTCCACTTTAAGGGAATTCCTTGATCACCAGATCTAGTGCCTCCATTGGAAGATTTCCCCTCTATTACTTTTCTTGGGACAACCCAAAATGTTTTCTATTACTTTCAATGATAATAGAAAACAAGACAAATAGAGAGGGGGAATCTCCTTAACGGGGACACAGACAGCAGTAAAAATTTACAAATGTTCTAACCCCTCTCCACTTTATCCAAAACTAAAAAAAAAAAAACTAAAAAAAAAAAAAAAAAGTTTTGCCTTCAATTATACTTTAAGTCTTATAACCCCCCCCCCCCCCCTTATATTTTGTATGCAGAAGGTTTATGTCTGTTAAGCCACAACGTTCATTGTTGGCTAAACTTGTTCCTGTGCTCTTCTTAAAATATCTGATCTCCGATTTTGTTCCAGTTATGTAAAAACCTCAGAGAAACTCGGAGAGTGGAACGAGAAAATGACTCAGTCTGACGTGTGAGTTTCTGTGCAGCTGCACTTCTCCTGGCTTTCTGCAGGGGGCACTGTCCTTGCTTGATGAATGATGGGAGCTGATGAGCGAGTGTCTGTGTGCCTGCAATATGAGTGGCAGAGTGTGTGTGGGACGCATGCGTGTGCACAGAGGTGACACGTTTGGTGGTTTTTCCGGCTCTTATGGTTTTATTCTAACATGCTGCTTTAGCCTAGAATTAACGGGTCTGGTGTTACCGCTTCCTTGGGCTCTGTGTGCTGGGTGCTTTTCCATGCTGGTTGCTGGTCTGTTTTATATAACACGCTCTCTCTTTGTCTGATCCAGATACAAGAAGACTCAAGAAACCCTGTCCACCGCCGGACAGAAAACTTCGGCAGCGCTTTCTAACGTTGGCTCCGTCATTTCCCGGAAGCTGGGGGATATGAGGTGAGGGATTGAGTCTTCTAGCAGTAATGGAGGGCTTTGCATGTTTACCTCAACCAATCAGCAAATAGTTTTCACTATCCTGACCTCAGCTAAAAACTGAGGGGTGGAAGGTGAAGAGCTATGAACAGCTACCTGGGGGCTTATTATTCTGATGTCAACTGTTTGTATTAGCGAATTATCCCTCGCTGAGACTCCTATGCCCGGCCTGTATAAGCAGATACAGTCACCGCAGACAGTCTTTATCAGATAGCTGAACTCACCAAATACCTTTTCTTATCCATGGAGATCTTTATTGAATGTAACAGGTTACAGCACATGACAGGATGTGGCAGATGATTGAAAAACACGGTATTTGCAGGTCAAAACATGGTAATGCGTTCCCCGGTGCGAGCAGAGACAAGCGGCCATTTTTATCCCATAAAGACAATGTGAAAAGGAAGGGGAAATGCATCATAAAATGGGAGGGAACACACAAAATGACCACAAGGTGGCAGTATAATAACCAACTATACTGAGGCCAATAAACAACAGCTTAAAGCGGAGTTCCAGTCCCCCAATTCGATTTTTTTTTTTTTAAGACTCCACTCTAACTTAATCCACTCTATATGCAATCTTTAGATGGTGTTATTCATGGAGTCATTTTTATTTATGTTTGAATTTAATAAAAGTACCTGAAACCTGGATCTCGGAAGCTGACAGGGTCCATCTCCACAGTGGGCATTTCCAGGAATCGGTGCAGCTGGCTACCCAGCTTGCACCTCCCGATCTCGTGCCTGCGCAGTAATGCCTCCGCGCGGCGCTCCTGCGTTTTAACACGTTGCCATAGCGGCGTCGGCGGACGTTCCCGTCAATCATTGCGAGATTTCGTCACTAGGCGATTCGCAAGGACTCCTGGGATACATGACGCTTCTATCCCAGGAGCCCTTGTGAATCGCCTAGTGACGAAATCGCCTAGGCGGCGACTGCCGGAAGTGCAGGAGAAAGTAGATAAAGGTATTTCCTTTAAAAAAAAAAAGAAAAAGAATTTCCATTTCGAAAAGAATGCTAACAGGGGATACCATAGAGAAGAAGTGTATAAAATGGGTGGAACTCCACTTTAAGGAAATTAACTACAGTAAAACCTCGGATTGCGAGTAATGCAGTTTACGAGCATTTCGCAATATGAGCTGTTTTTTTTTCCTTTTAAATCCTGACTTGGTTTGCGAGCGTTGTCTCTCAAGACGAACAGGATTCAAGCCTCTGGGGTGTACAGTACCGCATTTGGCCAGAGGTGCGGGGGTGCCGGTGACGCTCGGAGACACTCAAAGCCACATGCGGTTCTGCATACACTAGCAGTGACACTGGAACGAATTATCTGAGTTTCCATTGATTCCTATGGGGAAACTGGCTTTGGATTACAAGCATTCTTCAGGAATGGATTATGCTCGTAACCCAAGGCAGTGGTTCTCAACTCCTATCCTCAGGGCCCACTAACAGGCCAGGTTTGCAAGATAACTGAAATACATCACAGGCGATATCATTTGCTGCTCAGTGATTGCAGTATTCTAGTCTGCATCTCTCCAAGGTAATACTTAAAACCTGGCCTGTTAGTGGGCCCTGAGGACAGGGTTGATGACCACTGATCCAAGGTACTTGCTTTGTCCAAAGCTTTGGGTTTTATACTCTGTGAATTGCTCATGTTGCTAGTGCAGCATTTCTTTTACCACCAACATTGGGTGTCTGTCAAGAGGCATTATACCAATGCAAAGGCCCCAAATGGAAGCCACTATTCTCTGCCAAACTTCTGGAGCGTTCTCTGTGAGCGATGGTGACATTATTCAGTGATATGCAGTTTTCAAGTCAGGGTAGCTTCCATCGGAGGATTGTTTCACAGGTATTTTGCTTCAGTCAATTAGTTGTGCTGCATAGCTTGTATGACCTGCTGATAGGAGGAGAGAGCAGAGAGATGAGTGTATCAGTCTGCTGCTTCTCTTTTAAGCCTGGGTTTACACTTGTGCTTTGCTGGACACCACATGTCTTGTGCACATCACATGTGATGTCTGTGCGGTGCGATTTGAGCCATTAAGGCTCAAATCGCATCCACACCAAAATGGTGCAGGACCTGTAAACACCCATGCGATGCAATGCTGGCAATCACACTGCGTTTTGCAGGCTGTTTCGGAGTGTTGTTAATAGTGGTGCACCGAAATGAAAATGAAACCGAAAATTCAGAAATGAACTTGGCTGAAACCGAAATTGCTGGTTGAAAAAAAAAAAAAAAAAATTAAATATATATATATATATATATATATATAACTGTATTATATTTGACATTTGAATATCATGAATTTAAATGAATACGAATTTGTTATTGGCACCTTTTTGAAGCGGTGTTAAAAATCCTGCTTGCTGCCTTTTTTAGTGCACCAAAAATGCACCTCCCCATTGAAAATGCAGCAAGAACGCATCAACAATGCACCTACGTTGAGGTTTTAAAGCATTTTATTGAGCCGTATGACCTATGAAAAACCACTCCATAAGCAAGGTAAAATCGCGGGCGTTTTCGGCAGCCATTATTGGCATTTTTTTTTCTTTCAGCACAGCGCTGAAAATCCTATTTTCAGCCGATAATTTTCAGTGGCCGAAAATTTTGGTGCATCACTAGTCGTTAATCTAACGTTGACACCCGCAGAAGATCGCATGGATGCCATGCGATTGCGGTGTGGGAGACTCGCAGGATTCGCTGCGTTTCCCACATGGCATCAGTGTGAACCAGGGCTAACTGTCCACATGCAAGCTGTATGTGTCGCCTAAATGCAGCGGAGAGAAATTGGGTCTTCTACCCTGCTAGACGAGGATGTATTGTGATGCAGAGCTGTGCAAATTTCAGAACTGGATAGGTAGAAATACAAATCGGGTAAAACAATTTTCATGTACAAGGTCAATTTTATCATTATTTTCACATAACTTTTACCCAGGATTATCTTTTTTTATTTTTTTTTCCAGTTGAATTGAGCTAGAAAATTGTGAGTTCTGGGGGAAAGTTTGGTGAATCTTGTATGAAAACATTTATGAATAGACCCCTATGTATTTCATCTGTGCATTTTACTGGTTGCCTGGTGTTCAGCTTTACACACATCTGCCTAATTTATGTAAAAAAAAAAAAGCAGTTTAAACCGAAGGCAGACATAGTTGTTAAGGAAAGCGTTCAGAAAAAGCTCTGTAAGGCTCGTTTCACATGCACGTCATCCGTTGAGTACCGTTTTATTTATTTATTTATTTTTAAAACAGTTGTTACATTTGTATTCAGTTCAATTTGTCTGTTTTTACATCCTCCTGCCGGTGTCCTGCCAAAATGTCAAACCCCGGCAGAATATCGAACCACATCACTTCCTTTGACGTGGAATCAGCTGTTGCACAAAACAACACGCACTGCGCATGCGCACGGCGTCATCTGCGCATGCGCAGTGCTTCATCGCTGACGTCAGGACACTGAATGTCAAATTAGTCGACCGACGGCCATCTTGCTACACCCCGCACTCGGCCATACTGCGCCTGCACTCAGAAGGCGGCAGCGGACATCTTTTTACACCCACCCAAGTCTTGCATTCCACACTTATTCTTAACAGTAAATTCAGCTTATATAGTGAAATACTGTATTTAGAAGTCCGTGACACTGTTTTGATTTCCCCAACCAAAAACCGATGGATGATGATAAACGGAAAGGAACGTTCGTGTGAAATGGGCCTTGGGGTACAAATGCTTCTAAATCTCTGCACCTAATGTTGTGTTTTTTTATGTATCTAACCATTCATCTCTTCCATCACTAACACTCTAAACAGCCACACAATGGTCCGGGCAGCTATTTTGCCTCTGGAGGTTTTTGGAGGGTAAGAGATCCTGTGTGGCCCTGTGATAACTATCCACTTTTCTTAGACAGGCTCTCTTAGAGCAGATAGACTGTGTTCCTTCACTGTCAGGACGTGGGGTAAAGTTAAAGCTGAACTCTGAGGTGCTGAAAAAAAAAAAAAAAAGCTTCCCTAACTGCAAGGGTTAAATGCTAATTTTTTTGCCTAGGGTACCAGTAAAAAGGACTTTTTGCCCCTTCGCTCCCACCTCTCTCCGACATTCCAGGTTGTGGGAACGACTTTGGCATCCTCGCTTGCAATGCAGGACTACTTTTATAACGCTAGGTTCAGTCATATGGGGCTCAGTGAGGCACGGCACAGCAGCCCAATCATTGGAATGGTCTGCCGTGTCTCCTGAAAAGGTCCCTGCAGCATTTTAAGAACTGCGGCCCATGTGGGAACATTGCAGGGCGATTCCCAATGCGGATGCGATTTCCAGTGCATCATTAGGATTTATGGCATAGTTTACCAAAGTTCATGCAAGCTTAGAACACGTGGCACCACATAGTATGACACCAGTAGTATGATACCAAACACCAACTAAGGAATAAGGTGAAAAAAAAATTATTAAATTAATGTTATTCATTTGTTGGTGTTTGGTGCCCAAAAAAATCCCATTCAAAAAATTAGCAGAATTTATAGGAATGTACCTGCATGCAGCCAACGCAATTTTCTGTGCGGGTGGTTGGGGCTGCGGGAACTGGGGCGGACCCACAGCGAGAATCATTTGCACAGAGGTGAACCCAGCCTTATGTCTAATACACACGATCAGAAGATCAGATGAAAAATACCGCTTTTGGAGCGATCTTCCGATAATTTGATCGCTAGCAGTGTCGGGACATGGTCATCTAGAGCCCAGGGCGAACATGCCGAATTGGTCGTCCCCTGCACAAGGTGTATGAGTGTTTATGTGTCAGCAAAAATCCACCCAAAACAAATCCAACGCTAATCTGCAGGCTTAGCTCAAATCCTCTCGTTCCACATGTGCCCCCCCCCCCCCAAAAAAAAAAAACATTCCTAGCACAAATCCTTTACCCCTCAAATTTCCCCTTCGTGCACCATTCCCCTCCCTCAATCCCCCATCCTAGCACACACACACCCTCCCCAATTTCCACTCCTAGCACAAATGCCCCTCCCCAAAAAATTTCCCCTCCTAGCACAAATCCCCCAAATTACCCTACCCCTCCCAACAAATCCTCTCTCCCCATTCTCTTTGTGGTTTCCCCCGAACCTCACACGATACCACAGTGCCCAGGGCAGCTGCCCCTCCTGCCCACTCCTTGTCCCGGGCCTGATCGTTCGTACACAGCATTCGAATAAACAATCACGACAGTTCATGCGAAAACATCCAAAGGGACAAGCGCGAAAAATGTTCTCGACTGAACAATTTTCGTGTAATTCGTGTTTTTTTTTTTTTTTTTTTTTTTATACGAAAAAAATCATGTGACCAAGACCAGGCATGCTCGGAAATGAAAGAATACATTACAATACAATGCAATACATCACTTCCAAAGTTGTATTCTTTCATATGAGAATTTTCGTAACTTTAGTAATGTATTGATTTTCGATTTGGGACTAGCGTGCAAAACAGCCAACGGACAATCATTCGTCCGATATTCTTATCGTGTGTATGAGGCTTTAGTGTGAGATCAAGGCTGCAGCTGCCGGTTGGACCGCAGAAGAAGTTGCGGGTGAGGGATAAAGCCTGCTTGGTTGAGGGATAAAGCCTGCTTGGTTGAGGGATAAAGCCTGCGTGGGCGAGGGATAAAGCCTGCGTGGGCGAGGGATAAAGCCTGCGTGGGCGAGGGATAAAGCCTGCGTGGGCGAGGGATAAAGCCTGCGTGGGCGAGGGATAAAGCCTGCGTGGGCGAGGGATAAAGCTTGCGTGGGCGAGGGATAAAGCTTGCGTGGGCGAGGGATAAAGCTTGCGTGGGCGAGGGATAAAGCTTGCGTGGGCGAGGGATAAAGCTTGCGTGGGCGAGGGATAAAGCTTGCGTGGGCGAGGGATAAAGCTTGCGTGGGCGAGGGATAAAGCTTGCGTGGGCGAGGGATAAAGCTTGCGTGGGCGAGGGATAAAGCTTGCGTGGGCGAGGGATAAAGCTTGCGTGGGCGAGGGATAAAGCTTGCGTGGGCGAGGGATAAAGCTTGCGTGGGCGAGGGATAAAGCCTGCGAGGGATAAAGCCTGCGTGGGCGAGGGATAAAGCCTGCGTGGGCGAGGGATAAAGCCTGCGTGGGCGAGGGATAAAGCTTGCGTGGGCGAGGGATAAAGCTTGCGTGGGCGAGGGATAAAGCCTGCGTGGGGCGAGGGATAAAGCCTGCGTGGGGCGAGGGATAAAGCCTGCGTGGGGCGAGGGATAAAGCTTGCGTGGGCGAGGGATAAAGCTTGCGTGGGCGAGGGATAAAGCCTGCGTGGGGCGAGGGATAAAGCCTGCGTGGGGCGAGGGATAAAGCCTGCGTGGGGCGAGGGATAAAGCCTGCGTGGGGCGAGGGATAAAGCCTGCGTGGGGCGAGGGATAAAGCCTGCGTGGGGCGAGGGATAAAGCCTGCGTGGGGCGAGGGATAAAGCCTGCGTGGGGCGAGGGATAAAGCCTGCGTGGGGCGAGGGATAAAGCCTGCGTGGGGCGAGGGATAAAGCCTGCGTGGGGCGAGGGATAAAGCCTGCGTGGGGCGAGGGATAAAGCCTGCGTGGGGCGAGGGATAAAGCCTGCGTGGGGCGAGGGATAAAGCCTGCGTGGGGCGAGGGATAAAGCCTGCGTGGGGCGAGGGATAAAGCCTGCGTGGGGCGAGGGATAAAGCCTGCGTGGGGCGAGGGATAAAGCCTGCGTGGGGCGAGGGATAAAGCCTGCGTGGGGCGAGGGATAAAGCCTGCGTGGGGCGAGGGATAAAGCCTGCGTGGGGCGAGGGATAAAGCCTGCGTGGGGCGAGGGATAAAGCCTGCGTGGGGCGAGGGATAAAGCCTGCGTGGGGCGAGGGATAAAGCCTGCGTGGGGCGAGGGATAAAGCCTGCGTGGGGCGAGGGATAAAGCCTGCGTGGGGCGAGGGATAAAGCCTGCGTGGGCGAGGGATAAAGCCTGCGTGGGGCGAGGGATAAAGCCTGCGTGGGGCGAGGGATAAAGCCTGCGTGGGGCGAGGGATAAAGCCTGCGTGGGGCGAGGGATAAAGCCTGCGTGGGGCGAGGGATAAAGCCTGCGTGGGGCGAGGGATAAAGCCTGCGTGGGGCGAGGGATAAAGCCTGCGTGGGGCGAGGGATAAAGCCTGCGTGGGGCGAGGGATAAAGCCTGCGTGGGGCGAGGGATAAAGCCTGCGTGGGGCGAGGGATAAAGCCTGCGTGGGGCGAGGGATAAAGCCTGCGTGGGGCGAGGGATAAAGCCTGCGTGGGGCGAGGGATAAAGCCTGCGTGGGGCGAGGGATAAAGCCTGCGTGGGGCGAGGGATAAAGCCTGCGTGGGGCGAGGGATAAAGCCTGCGTGGGGCGAGGGATAAAGCCTGCGTGGGGCGAGGGATAAAGCCTGCGTGGGGCGAGGGATAAAGCCTGCGTGGGGCGAGGGATAAAGCCTGCGTGGGGCGAGGGATAAAGCCTGCGTGGGGCGAGGGATAAAGCCTGCGTGGGGCGAGGGATAAAGCCTGCGTGGGGCGAGGGATAAAGCCTGCGTGGGGCGAGGGATAAAGGCTGCGTGGGCGAGGGATAAAGCCTGCGTGGGGCGAGGGATAAAGCCTGGTACACACCACTGACTGTGCTGGTCGGAGCCGCTGTGCTAATAATCCGAGGTTAGTAAATCAGTCTTCCCTGCTGAGCTATTGTGTTTTGACAGGGGGACGCCCTCCCCCCTGCCAGAACACTCCGGTCAGCGCTCTCCGCTATTGGCTAAGAGCGTTGGTCGGCTGCTGGTTTTCCAGCATGCTCAGCCGGCTTCTATTGGACCTTACACATGGGCCGAATGTCAGACGGTTTTTATTGAACCAGAAAATGTCGCCCGTCATTCGGCCCATGTGTACGGGGCTTAAAGTGATTGTTTTTTATTTTTTTTAAATAACAAACATGTCATACTTTTGTCCATTGTGCAGTTCGTTTTTTTTTTTTTTCTAGTGGCCCCAAACCTGCTCTTCTTGGGTCCCCCGGCGGCGCTCGTGGCTCCTCCTCACATTGGTAAACCCCCTAGGAGAACCGCTCTCCCTGGGGGTGTTAACTTGTAGGCGCACTCCCAAGTCCAGCATTTGCTTGCATAGACACCGAATGCCGGACTAAGCCCCGCCCCCGGCATCTTTGGATTTGATTGACAGCAGCGGGAGCCAATGGCTGCACTGCTATCAATCTATCCAATGAAGAGTTGAGAACCCCGGGCAGAGAAGGTGAGCGCGTCTCTGCCAAGGGAACGTAGGGGCTCAGGTGAATAAAATGGGGGGTGCTGGGGGGGGGGCGGTCAGTGTCATTAGTTTTTTCACCTTAATGCATAAGATGCATTAAGGTGAAAAAAGCACGACCCCTTTAAGGTAAGTAAAAGGTCCTTTTTTCTGGTACCCCCGGCAAAAATGAGCACTTACCCTTTGCAGAGGGGGCACTACAAGAGTCGTTTCTTAAGTTGTGTGGAGTTTGGCTTTAAAGCTCTGATGATTTCTCTTCTACATGCCCAGCCTCCTTTAAGTTGGGTATTCTTCCTAGGCTTACTGCTGTTCATCTGCCTGGGAATAACAAGAAGCACACGCCTTTAAACAGAAGCTGAGGATGACTTCTATCATACAACAAGAGAAAATGCCACAACTTCTCTCCCTTTTCTTTAGCACATTTCTTTCTTTTTTTCTGTACCTTCTCTACAATTGTTCAAAGGCAGATGGCTGTATTGATACAATTGTCAGGCATGGGGTGAACACAGTATGGGGAGCATACAACAGATCAGGGGGTTAATGACGTACGCCTGTGACAGCATTCACACGTAGAACTAATCCTTTGGAGAAAACACAATTTTAGAATGTTGTCAGTGCAAGTTCTACATTTCCCATAGGCCTTTACCCACCTCGCCTCTCACACCTATACACCCCTTCTATGGGGCGCAGCATCTTTTACATTTCTGATATGGATCTGTTAATTCAGCGATAACTTTGTCATTACGTAAGATAACAACGTAATAAATATATTGTTTTGAATTCAGACAAGACTTTCTTTTTATGAATATTTTTTATAACCCTTTTTTTTTTTTTTTTTTGCAATCCTTAGACAATTAAACTTACATACAACATACTAAACAAAACACGCTTTTTCTTTATTTGAGCAGTGTTAGTTTTTAAAAAATGTACTTATTTACTTAAAGAGGAACTGCAGTCTGCTCACATAATTTCTAATAAAAACATCTTTGCCATTCTGAAGCTTCCCTCCAACGGCTTTGCATATTACTTTATATATACTGTGATTCTGTACTTGCCAAATATGCTGCAGAAATCTCCCTCCGCTGAGTCTGGCTGCAGCTATTTTAACTGTGGGCAGCTGAAGCTGCTGCCTGTTGACTTCCTGGATTCACACAGAGGCACACCTCCAGATCTGCAGCTCTCATTGGCCCTCCTATGACTCATCCCTTCCTGGCAAACTCGCAGGAGAGTGAGAGCTGTGCAGAATGTCATAAGCCTAGGCCAGTGATGGTGAACCTTGGCACCCCAGATGTTTTGGAACTACATTTCCCATGGTGCTCAAGTACACTGCAGCGTGGATGAGCATCATGGGAAATGTAGTTCCAAAACATCTGGGGTACCAAGGTTCACCATCACTGGCCTAGGCTACTGACCAGACAAGAAACAGGAAGTGGGCTGTATAAGGTATTTACTGGCAGAAAAAAATAGTTTTACTATCTAAAGTTAAAACAACAAGGGGAGAAGATTTAATAGATGGAAAGATGAAAAAATGACTGAAGTTCCACTTTAATAATTATTGCATATAAAAAGTGTGCATTTTATTCTGTAATTTGTCCTGTTTAAAATGACACTTAAGTTCTGGTACAAAGCGTTCCAAAGTTATGGCAGAAGGACTGGACGTTCTACACACGCCCTGTGTACAATGATGACCTTTTTTTTGGACGTGTGTAGCATGTCCAGAGTCTGCAACTGGTTACAGTAAATATGCCATGCAGGTAAAGCAATGGCTTTGAGTACTGCCCCCTGTAGCTCATACCAACCTTTTCCTTCACTCCCCACCTTCATTCTGGTCAGCTACAAGTAGTGAGAACAATACCCAGTACTTCTGGGTATGGAGGATCACATGACGGATCACATGACTCACTCCCATGTGACATCATTTGGAGAGCTCCTAGCCCTGTGTAAGCTGCAATATGAGCTGCTCATATCCTAAACAGGACAGGTTTTCCGGTTCTCGGCAGAGGGAAGTGGAGGAAAGGTCCTTGGAGGGAGGTGAACCTGTGCTGTGTACAGTAGTAGGTGTGATCCCTCCGGTATGCACGCTGTAGCTCTAGCAGCTGCTCATTCTCAGACAGGCTCTGTCATGGGGTATATTGCACCATCTAAGAAGAGATCTATTCTAGATTTTTCTTTATTATCTGGTGTGACAAAGATTATTGGGTCACCTAGAGATGACTTTGATTAGTTTTTCTCTGTCTCCTCTCTGAATTATATTCTGTTTGAGTGATTGGTATGTTATGAAAAGCCTGACAGCTGTGCACTGGGAGGAATTTCATTCTCTTTATGTCAGATAAGCAGTTATTGAAGGAAGCTCTGCAGCCTGTGCTGACTCTCTGCCTACCCTTCCTCTCCCTCACAGGGCCCTCCCTTTCTCTCAGTCTTTTAGGTAAGAGGAGATGGTCCTCTGTTCTGTGTCCTTCATCCACACACACACACACACACACACACACACACACACACACACACACACACACACACATATATATATACTCACACCCTTATTCATGTACATACAGAAGATAGGTATTCCATGAAGATTAGCTCACTTTTGCCACCTAGTGTAGGATTGGCTAATTGACAAGAGTACGGCCATGTTGCTTTGGCCACCAGCAGTTTAGTGGATATGGATTCTCTGGTTGACAATTGGTGGCCCCATGCTGGTTGAACATTCTGTGATCTCTTTTTTTTTTTTTTTTTTTAATTGTCTCAATTATACAAGATGACAAGTTAACAAGAGAATAGGTAGTGGGATGCTGGACCCTCCTATTAAAGGGTAGTTCAGGTCCGGTGTTGCGGCTTTTCATAGAGGGCTTTCCCATACATGAAGGGCCCTGGCTGGGTCTCAGAATTTGTGGAATTGGAGTGTCAAATGATTTTTAATAGTCCATATAGAATTCTCAATACCAGGATTCACTCAGGGAGCCATCGTGCTTCCAGTGCCTACCTCCTTTATCAGGGCTCTAGAATATTTTGACTATAATGTATAATCTAATCTTTGATAAATAATATAGAGAGCGCATTTAAGCCAGCCATAGACAGTGCGATTTTCTTTCCCGCAACCACAGGCAGTGTTGAGGGAGGAATCCCTTCCGTAGAGCCATTGTGTTCTTCCATCGGGACAACACAGTGATTATTGCTAGCGGGTATAACAGCCACTAGCAATAATCGCATGTAAAATCCAACAGGTTGTTCCCAAGTTGATTGATCGACTTGGGTACATTTTAGCCTGCTCATACATGGTTCGAATCTTGGCTGGTCCTTGCTGAACTGGCTGAGATTCAAGCCGTCTATGGGCGGCTTTAGTCTGCTGTGGTCCCTGGTTCAACATCTCTGTGTGCTAATTCCCGTTAGGTTGTGAATTGGAGCTGTCACTTGGCTTCTCTTTATTTTATCAGAGATTTTTAGAATTATATAGGAAATTAAACATGGAATGAAAAAAGGGGTGACACCTGGGAGAGGAAAATGGCTGCACACCCCAAGAAAATTTCAAAAACGGGAATTTACCCCCAAAAGTAAAGGGGTTTGTTTTGATGTTTGTTCGTTGTTTGCTGCCTAGAAAACCCTTTTACTTTTGGGGGTAAATTCCCGTTTTTGAAATTAAACATGGAATTTAATGTTTGGGACATAGACAGTGTTATAAGGGAACACATTAAAGGGCAAGTAGAGAATCTTGAAAGTTGGCAACGGGTGGGGCCAAGTTTTGACTTTTATCAAAGTCAAGATTTGCATATCTGTTCAACTGTCTATATTTTTGAATCTGTTGATCAGATGTACATGTTGCTTGTGTAGTTTGTCCCCTAATATAATAGGCTTAGTTGAAATTTCCCAGGTTGGCAAGAAGATCATTTAAAGTTTAGGGATCATTTCTATTTTGCATAAACATTACACATTCATGTAACATATTACACAGTTGTACATGTTGGAGCAAAACAATGCAAAAGAGCAGTGATAATGTTCACAGTGCCCCGGTCCATAGCCACCGATCGGCCATATGTGGAATCTGGTAGGCTGGGGGTCTGCACATTATCGCTGCTCTCTGCATGGCTCTATAAATAATTCTGTGTATCCATCAGAAGGTTCATGTGGTTCTTCCTCCTTCCGCAGTCTTGTGTACACAAGGTGATGGTTTCAGTCCATGCATCTCTGTCTTCCTCCTTTTTGTATGTAGTGGATTGTGTTTTTGTTGCAGTGTAATGTGTCTGATTCTATCTTATTACTATGCAGCCAGTGATATCTTTATTAAAGTCTTTGTTACGTCTTTGTAAAATCGCAAACATTCAGGTACTAGGAGACTGTGGTTGCTGGTGAAGGAGCAATTTTGTGACTGAACTTGCCCATTTACCAAAGACTAGGGTTCATTGACATCATCAGGACTGTAGCGTATTCACTAGAGAGCCAAGACTTCACTAACAATACAGTTTATTTATTTCCCCACATGCCCCCAAAAAATTGCAGCATTGCCAAGATTGCAGTTTTTCAGTTTGCATTACTCTTAATGCAGCCTATCCATTCACGAGAGACCGGTGACATCACTGAGAATACAGCCTATCCATTCACTAGAGACCAGTGATATCACTGAGAATACAGCCTATCCATTCACTAGAGATCGGTGACATCACTGAGAATACAGCCTATCCATTCACTAGAGACCAGTGACATCACTGAGAATGCAGCCTATCCATTCACTAGAGACCAGTGACATCACTGAGATTACAGCCTATCCATTCATTAGAGACCGGTGACATCACTGAGAATGCAGCCTATCTATTCACTAGAGATCGGTGACATCACTGAGATTACAGCCTATCCATTCGTTAGAGACCAGTGACATCACTGAGAATGTAGCCTATCCATTCATTAGAGACCAGTGACATCACTGAGATTACAGCCTATCCATTCACTAGAGACCAGTGACATCACTGAGAATACAGCCTATCCATTCACTAGAGATCGGTGACATCACTGAGATTACAGCCTATCCATTCACTAGAGACCAGTGACATCACTGAGAATGCAGCCTATCCATTCACGAGAGACCAGTGACATCACTGAGAATGCAGCCTATCCATTCACTAGAGACCGGGGACATCACTGAGAACATTATAATTTGGGCTGAGCAGACAAAATGGCTCCTTCCTAGCTAGCAGATTCTTTTTATTTTTGAAGATCCTGGCTGCATGGTTGGCGTGTTCACATGTATTTTCTTCTTGCTAATTCTGCTTTCTGCCCCCCTCATGCCTTCCGAGTAGCAGTTACTCAATCCGTCACTCCATAAGCATGCCTGCAATGAGGTAACGTATACTACCTGTACTAATTCAGCTAGGATGCCAATAATATTGCATTCACAATCTATCAGAACGTTTATTCAATGAGCTTGTGTGTTTAGATAAACCTATCAATGTGCTCAGATTTAATATGAATAATCTTATTTTTGCATAAATGTACAAGCCCTGTTTTTTGTGTTTCCTCCTTTGTACTTCCAGTGGTTCTGTTTAGCGTGAATGCTGGATGCACTGTTTGATATGCAGATAGAGCAAGGACTCATGTAGTCAGCCTTTTGCTTTTCTAATTTTGACTTCCCTTTGATAAGGCCTTTGATTGCAAGTCTGCAGCTTTCCATTTACATTACTTGTGTGGTGTACATAGTCGCTGTGAGGCAGCGTCTGTCCTGCTTTGCGTTTTCTGTTGCTGCAGCAAGTCCCCTTGAGATCTGTTAGCATGCAAAGCAGATTAGAAGCAGCCCCAGCGGCATTTTGCGTTTTTCGGCAGCCGCCAAATTTTAGGGCAAAATACGAAGCGATCCCATCTACATGATCGACATTGAACACAACAGACATCATTTATCAGAGTGTCTGAAATGAGGACTGTCTTGGTTGCCCACAAGCTCCAGTCACATTCAAGCCTACGCTAAAATGTATAAAAATAAGGTGCCCCGCAGGCACCTCTCCTATTCAGACATGCACTGGAGTGAGAGTTTTTAATCTGATGGGGAAGTTTGAAGGAAATTGGCCAGTCCCTACATAAACAATTTGATAAATTGTCCCTGGTCAAAGAGGAAGTCATGTAATTGGTCAAAAGCGATCTGGCAATGCGACCTCATCCTCTTCTATTAGAAAGTCCCATGAAACAAAAAGAGGAGGGGTTTGGGACTTTAAATGAGGTGTGTGGGATCATACAGCTCCATCCCTATCTATAGGCAAGAAAAACAGGGTTTGAGACTTTGAGGTAGATGTATATATATTCATTAAAAAAACATGACATGGCAATATGAGTACATACATAGTAAATAAACACAACAATTGCATATTATTGACCAGATATTCATAAAAACAATCATAGCAACTTGGAGATGACATATTGAGGTATGGGACAATCCGATATCCGGATACCTCAATATGTTATCTCCAAGTTGCTATGATTGTTTTTATGAATATCTGGTCAATAATATGCGATTGTTATGCTTATTTACTATGTATGTACTCATATTGCCATGTCCTGTTTTTTTAATGAATAAAACATGTCTTGTTACATTGACTCCTCTTTTATCCATGCCAGATCTACCTCATTTAAAGTCCCTAACCCTCTCTTTTCTTGTAGAAAGTCCCATGACATCACCCAGTCTTGTTGGGAAAGTTGCAGAATTTCTTTTTTCCCTCTTGCTGGGAAAGTTCCTTCCGCTTTTCTTGAATAATAGTGGT
The DNA here is from genome assembly GCA_037952835.1 of Lithobates septentrionalis. NCBI lineage: Eukaryota > Metazoa > Chordata > Amphibia > Anura > Ranidae > Lithobates > Lithobates septentrionalis. The sequence continues at coordinate 51,056 of JBBDGP010005223.1, read as the reverse complement.
TTCACACGCACCCACTTTCTGCAGGAGTGTCAGCCATTTTGTGGGTTTGATTAGGACACATCCTACCATTTTTGTTAAGTATTTGGGATATGTATCAGCCGATATCTCTTCAGCTGACAGGTGTACTTTTTGAAGGCACATAGGTCTACATGGGGCTAACTGAGGTTCACTTACCATGGACTTGTCATGCATTCATATTGGCTTGTATGGAGGAACAAGCGCAAAGCAAGAACAGTCCACGAATGCCCATGTATACTCGCTGTAGAATAGATGGCTCCGATGTGCAATATGCAACTTATTGTTTATTTTGCTACCAGTGAACAAATATGGCTGCTCTGGGTTGCTGCCTATCCCTCTAAGTGTCCCAAGTTAAAGTAAAATTCCAACTAAAGCCTAACTAGTTTTAAAAGTGTTCTCTCCACCCTCCTAACACCTATGCAGAATGACCTCTTTATAGAAAATGTTATATATATATATATATATATATATATATATATATATATATATATATATATATATATATATATATATATGTGAAAAATTGATATATATTGAGATATATATATATATATATATATATATATATATATATATATATATATATATATATATATATATATATATATATATATATATATATATATATAAAAAATTCTCAATTTTTATATATATATATAGCCTATTTTCGGCAAGCTCCAATCCGATCTTGTGATCCGGCTCCTTTTTGTCAGCCAACAGTGGCTGCCAGGGAAAGAAGGGAGCGCCGACAATGGGTCATCACCGCCCCCCCCCCCCCAGGCATTCCCGGCCAGTGTCAAGCACTCTCTCCCTTCCCTTGCAGCCACCAGTGACTGACACATGGAATCGCATCACCGGAGCGGGCTTAAATTTAGGTAAGGAGAGGGAGCATTTTTAGGACTAGTTAGGTATTAGCTGAAATTGTACTTTAACCAAGTGTTTGTATTCCTTTTACTGTAATTGTGCATGATTGTGATGGTGGTGGTGGGGGGGAGGGGTCCTCACCTTTGCAATCACTGGCTAATTGAGTCAGTAAATCCTTCAACAGAATTCTGTTTTATCCTTAGGAACTCCGCCACCTTCAAATCTTTCGAAGAGCGTGTAGTGGGTGTAAAGGTAAGACAATGATCTGCTGCGTTCAAAGGCTAAGAGACCAGGCCGCTTACAGCGAAGGCTTTGTTTATGATTTGATAGATGAAAATGTGAACAGTGTGTAGCGGGGGGAGCAAGCATTTGACATTCTTAGAAGTATTGGATGCATAATATTGTTCAGCTAGCAAGGTGCCAAAATCCGTGGCACAGGATAAATACTAACCCCCTTTTTTGCAGGAAGTCCTTTAAGTTTTTTTATTTGTTTACCCTGACAAAAAAAAATAATTTAAAAGGACTTCCTGCAAAAAATGGGGTTAGTATTTATCCTGTGCAACGGATTTTGGCACCTTTCTAGTTGAACAATGTTATGCATCCAATACTTCTAAGAATGTAAAATGCCTGGTCCCCCCGCTACACACTGTGGTTCCATCCACTGGCTCCTATGACACTGCAGTGAAAATGTATAACATGTTTGTTATTTAACTGCTTGCCGCCCACGTAACGTCATATGACGTCGCAGACTTTGAGCGGTGATATCTGAATGATGCCTGCAGCTACAGGCATCATTCAGATATCGTCTTTTAGAGCCGGCGATTCCCTTCACCATAAGAATGATCATAGCGGCTGTTGATTGTTCTTACAGGCAACGGGAGGGGACTCCCCCCCCCCCCCCCCAACCCCTCTCACCGCTCTCCGGTGCTTCTCCCGAACGCCCCTGCCATTGGCGAACCGGAGTTGGAACCGACTGGCCCCGGGTGACCATAGAGATTTCCGATGGGCCAGATGGTCCTTGGAGTCTCTATGATCGTTCAGAGGCTTTTGATGTTATGACGAAACGCCCGGCCTCTGCATTTGAAATGTTTGGTTTTTTTTCAGGCTTCCCAGCCTAGAGGTGAGATGTGGGGACTAATTGACCCCATATCTCACTATTAAGAGCACCTGACATGTCATATTGCTATTACAAGGGATATTTACATTCCTTGTAATAGGAATAAAAGTGATCAAATTTTTTTTTTTTTCAAAAAAGTGTCAAAATAAAAAAATAAAATATAATTAACAATAAAAAAATTTTTTTTAACCACTTGACGACCGCCTCACGCCGATGTACGTCGGCAAAGTGGCACGGACAGGCAAAATCACGTACAGGGTACGTGATTTGCCTTCCGCGGGTGGGGGGTCCGATCGGACCCCCCCCCCGGTGCCCGAGGCGGTCGTCGTTTGTCCAGCGGCGATCGGTGGTGAGGGGGAGACTATCCGTTCGTGGCCCCCCCCTCGCGATCGCCGCCGGCCAATCGAATCATTCCTTTGCTGCTGTATGCTAAACAGCAGCAAAGGAAATGATGTCATCTCTCCTCGGCTCGGTAATTTCCGTTCCGGCCCGAGGAGAGAAGACATCAATGTGAGTGCACCAACACACACACACACAGTAGAACATGCCAGGCACACAAAACACCCCGATCCCCCCCCCGATCGCCCCCCGATCCCTCCCCAATCACCCCCCCCCCCCCCTGTCACAAACTGACACCAGCAGTTTTTTTTTTTTTTTTTTTTTTTCTGATTACTGCATAGTGTCAGTTTGTGACAGTTACAGTGTTGGGACAGATACTGTTACCCCCCTTTAGGTCTAGGGTACCCCCCTAACCCCCCCTAATAAAGTTTTAACCCCTTGATCACCCCCTGTCACCAGTGTCACTAAGCGATCATTTTTCTGATCGCTGTATTAGTGTCGCTGGTGACGCTAGTTGGGGACATAAATATTTAGGTTCGCCGTCAGCGTTTTATAGCGTCAGGGACCCCCATATACTACCGAATAAATGTTTTAACCCCTTGATTGCCCCCTAGTTAACCCTTTCACCACTGATCACCGTATAACCGTTGCGGGTGACGCTGGTTAGTTTGTTTTTTATAGTGTCAGGGCACCCGCCGTTTATTACCGAATAAAGGTTTAGCCCCCTGATCGCCCGGCGGTGATATGCGTCGCCCCAGGCAGCGTCAGATTAGCGCCAGTACCGCTAACACCCACGCACGCAGCATACACCTCCCTTAGTGGTATAGTATCTGAACGCATCAATATCTGATCCGATCAGATCTATACTAGCGTCCCCAGCAGTTTAGGGTTCCCAAAAACGCAGTGTTAGCGGGATCAGCCCAGATACCTGCTAGCACCTGCGTTTTGCCCCTCCGCCCGGCCCAGCCCAGCCCACCCAAGTGCAGTATCGATCGATCACTGTCACTTACAAAACACTAAACGCATAACTGCAGCGTTCGCAGAGTCAGGCCTGATCCCTGCGATCGCTAACAGTTTTTTTGGTAGTATTTTGGTGAACTGGCAAGCACCAGCCCCAGGCAGTGTCAGGTTAGCGCCAGTACCGCTAACACCCACGCACGCAGCATACGCCTCCCTTAGTGGTATAGTATCTGAACGGATCAATATCTGATCCGATCAGATCTATACTAGCGTCCCCAGCAGTTTAGGGTTCCCAAAAACGCAGTGTTAGCGGAATCAGCCCAGATACCCGCTAGCACCTGCGTTTTGCCCCTCCGCCCGGCCCAGCCCACCCAAGTGCAGTATCGATCGATCACTGACACTTACAAAACACTAAATGCATAACTGCAGCGTTCGCAGAGTCAGGCCTGATCCCTGCGATCGCTAACAGTTTTTTTGGTAGTATTTTGGTGAACTGGCAAGCACCAGCCCCAGCCAGCGTCAGGTTAGCGCCAGTACCGCTAACACCCACGCACGCACTGTACACCACCCTTAGTGGTATAGTATCTGAACGGATCAATATCTGATCCGATCAGATCTATACTAGCATCCCCAGCAGTTTAGGGTTCTCACAAACGCAGTGTTAGCGGGATCAGCCCAGATACCTGCTAGCACCTGCGTTTTGCCCCTCCGCCCGGCCCAGCCCAGCCCACCCAAGTGCAGTATCGATCGATCACTGTCACTTACAAAAGACTAAAACGCATAACTGCAGCGTTCGCAGAGTCAGGCCTGATCCCTGCGATCGCCAACAGATTTTTTGGCAGCGTTTTGGTGAACTGGCAAGCGCCAGCGGCCTAGTACACCCCGGTCGTAGTCAAACCAGCACTGCAGTAACACTTGGTGACGTGGCGAGTCCCATAAGTGCAGTTCAAGCTGGTGAGGTGGCAAGCACAAGTAGTGTCCCGCTGCCACCAAAAAGACAAACACAGGCCCGTCGTGCCCATAGTGCCCTTCCTACTGCATTCGCCAATCCTAATTGGGAACCCACCGCTTCTGCAGCGCCCGTACTTCCCCCATTCACATCCCCAACCAAATGCAGTCGGCTGCATGAGAGGCATTTTCTTTATGTCCTCCCGAGTACCCCTACCCAGCGAACGCCCCCAAAAAAGATATTGTGTCTGCAGCAAGTGCGAATATAGGCGTGACACCCGCTATTATTGTCCCTCCTGTCCTGACAATCCTGGTCTTTGCATTGGTGAATGTTTTGAACGCTACCATTCACTAGTTGAGTATTAGCGTAGGGTACAGCATTGCACAGACTAGGCACACTTTCACAGGGTCTCCCAAGATGCCATCGCATTTTGAGAGACCCGAACCTGGAACCGGTTACAGTTATAAAAGTTAGTTACAAAAAAAGTGTAAAAAAAAAAATATATATATATATATATATATATATATAAAATTAAAAAAAATAGTTGTCGTTTTATTGTTCTCTCTCTCTCTATTCTCTCTATTGTTCTGCTCTTTTTTACTGTATTCTATTCTGCAATGTTTTATTGTTATTATGTTTTATCATGTTTGCTTTTCAGGTATGCAATTTTTTATACTTTACCGTTTACTGTGCTTTATTGTTAACCATTTTTTTGTCTTCAGGTACGCCATTCACAACTTTGAGTGGTTATACCAGAATGATGCCTGCAGGTTTAGGTATCATCTTGGTATCATTCTTTTCAGCCAGCGGTCGGCTTTCATGTAAAAGCAATCCTAGCGGCTAATTAGCCTCTAGACTGCTTTTACAAGCCGTGGGAGGGAATGCCCCCCCCCCCCCACCGTCTTCCGTGTTTTTCTCTGGCTCTCCTGTCTCAACAGGGAACCTGAAAATGCAGCCGGTGATTCAGCCAGCTGACCATAGAGCTGATCAGAGACCAGAGTGGCTCCAAACATCTCTATGGCCTAAGAAACCGGAAGCTACGAGCATTTTATGACTTAGATTTCGCTGGATGTAAATAGCGCCATTGGGAGATTGGGGAAGCATTTTATCACACCGATCTTGGTGTGGTCAGATGCTTTGAGGGCAGAGGAGAGATCTAGGGTCTAATAGACCCCAATTTTTTCAAAAAAGAGTACCTGTCACTACCTATTGCTATCATAGGGGATATTTACATTCCCCGAGATAACAATAAAAATGATTAAAAAAAAATAAAAATGAAAGGAACAGTTTAAAAATAAGATAAAAAAGCAAAAAAATAATAAAGAAAAAAAAAAAAAAAAAAAAAGCACCCCTGTCGCCCCCTGCTCTCGCACTAAGGCGAACGCAAGCGGCGGTCTGTCGTCAAACGTAAACAGCAATTGCACCATGCATGTGAGGTATCACCGCGAAGGTTAGATCGAGGGCAGTAATTTTTGCAGTAGACCTCCTCTGTAAATCTAAAGTGGTAACCTGTAAAGGCTTTTAAAGGCTTTTAAAAATGTATTTATTTTGTTGCCACTGCACGTTTGTGCGCAATTGTAAAGCATGTCATGTTTGGTATCCATGTACTCGGCCTAAGATCATCTTTTTTATTTCATCAAACATTTGGGCAATATAGTGTGTTTTAGTGCATTAAAATTTAAAAAAGTGTGTTTTTTCCCCAAAAAATGCGTTTGAAAAATCGCTGCGCAAATACTGTGTGAAAAAAAAAAATGAAACACCCACCATTTTAATCTGTAGGGCATTTGCTTTAGAAAAATGTATAATGTTTGGGGGTTCAAAGTAATTTTCTTGCAAAAAAAAAAAACTTTTTCATGTAAACAATAAGTGTCAGAAAGGGCTTTGTCTTCAAGTGGTTAGAAGAGTGGGTGATGTGTGACATAAGCTTCTAAATGTTGTGCATAAAATGCCAGGACAGTTCAAAACCCCCCCAAATGACCCCATTTTGGAAAGTAGACACCCCAAGCTATTTGCTGAGAGGCATGTCGAGTCCATGGAATATTTTATATTGCGACACAAGTTGCGGGAAAGAGACAATTTTTTTTTTTTTTTGCACAAAATTGTCACTAAATGATATATTGCTCAAACATGCCATGGGAATATGTGAAATTACACCCCAAAATACATTCTGCTGCTTCTCCGGAGTACGGGGATACCACATGTGTGAGACTTTTTGGGAGCCTAGCCGCGTACGGAACCCCGAAAACCAAGCACCGCCTTCAGGCTTTCTAAGGGCGTGAATTTTTGATTTCTCTCTTGACTGCTTATCACAGTTTCGGAGACCATGGAATGCCCAGGTGGCACAAACCCCCCCCAAATGACCCCATTTTGGAAAGTAGACACCCCAAGCTATTTGATGAGAGGTATAGTGAGTATTTTGCAGACCTCACTTTTTGTCACAAAGTTTTGAAAATTGAAAAAAGAAAAAAAAAAAAGTTTTTTCTTGTCTTTCTTCATTTTCAAAAACAAATGAGAGCTGCAAAATACTCACCATGCCTCTCAGCAAATAGCTTGGGGTGTCTACTTTCCAAAATGGGGTCATTTGGGGGGGTTTTGTGCCACCTGGGCATTCCATGGCCTCCGAAACTGTGATAGGCAGTGAAGAGTGAAATCAAAAATTTTCACCCTTAGAAATCCTGAAGGCGGTGCTTGGTTTTCGGGGTCCCGTACACGGCTAGGCTCCCAAAAAGCCCCACACATGTGGTATCCCCGTACTCAGGAGAAGTAGCTAAATGTATTTTGGGGTGCAATTCCACATATGCCCATGGCCTGTGTGAGCAATATATCATTTAGTGACAACTTTGTGCAAAAAAAAAAAAAAAAAAATGTGTCACTTTCCCGCAACTTGTGTCAAAATATAAAATATTCCATGGACTCAATATGCCTCTCTGGAAATAGCTTGGGGTGTCTACTTTCCAAAATGGGGTCATTTGGGGGGGTTTTGTGCCACCTGGGCATTCCATGGCCTCCGAAACTGTGATAGGCAGTAAAGAGTGAAATCATAAATTTACGCCCTTAGAAATCCTGAAGGCGGTGATTGGATTTCGGGGCCCCGTACGCGGCTAGGCTCCCAAAAAGTCCCACACATGTGGTATCCCCATATTCAGGAGAAGCAGCAGAATGTATTTTGGGGTGCAATTCCACATAGGCCCATGGCCTGTGTGAGCAATATATCATTTAGTGACAACTTTTTGTAAATATTTTTTTTTTTTTTTTTTTTTTTTGTCATTATTCAATCACTTGGGACAAAAAAAATAAATATTCAATGGGTTCAACATGCCTCTCAGCAATTTCCTTGGGGTGTCTACTTTCCACAATGGGGTCATTTGGGGGGGTTTTGTACTGCCCTGCCATTTTAGCACCTCAAGAAATGACATAGGCAGTCATAAACTAAAAGCTGTGTAAATTACAGAAAATGTACCCTAGTTTGTAGACGCTATAACTTTTGCGCAAACCAATAAATATACGCTTATTGACATTTTTTTTACCAAAAACATGTGGCCGAATACATTTTGGCCTAAATGTATGACTAAAATTGAGTTTATTGGATTTTTTTTATAACAAAAAGTAGAAAATATCATTTTTTTTCAAAATTTTCGGTCTTTTTCCATTTATAGCGCAAAAAATAAAAACCGCAGAGGTGATCAAATACCATCAAAAGAAAGCTCTATTTGTGGGAAGAAAAGGACGCAAATTTCGTTTGGGTACAGCATTGCATGACCGCGCAATTAGCAGTTAAAGCGACGCAGTGCCAAATTGGAAAAAGACCTCTGGTCCTTAGGCAGCATAATGGTCCGGGGCTCAAGTGGTTAAAGCGCCGCTGTCCCCGTGTGCTCGCACGCAGAAGCGAACGCATACGTAAGTCCCGCCCACATATGAAAACGGTGTTCAAACCATACATGTGAGGTATTGCCGTGAACGTTGGAGCGAGAGCAATCATTTTGTCCCTAGACCTCCTCTGTAACTCAAAACATGTAACCAGTAAAAACATTTCAAGCGTCGCCTATGGGGATTTTTAAGTACCGAACATTGGCGCCATTCCACGAACGTGTGCAATTTTGAAGTGTGACATGTTAGGTATCTATTTACTCGGCGTAACTTCATCTTTCACAAAATGCAAAAACATTGGGCTAACTTTACTGTTTTGTTTTTTGTTTTTTTAAACCCAAAACTGTTTTTTTCCTCAAAAAAAGCGTTCGAAAAATTCCTGCGCAAATACTGTGTGAGATAAAAAGTTGCAACAACCGCCATTGTATTCTCTAGGGTCTTTGCTAAAAAGATTTTTACATGTAGGAGAGAAATGTCAGAATTGGCCCGGTAGGGAAGTGGTTAATGCATTAAACTTTTTTTTTTTTTTCCAAAAAAAAGCGTTTAAAAAAAATTGCTGCGCAAATACCGTGCGAGATAAAAAAAAGTTGCAACTACACTATTTTATTCCCTAGGGCAGTGATGGCGAACCTTGGCACCCCAGATGTTTTGGAACTACATTTCCCATGATGCTCAACTACACTGCAGAGTGCCTGAGCATCATGGGAAATGTAGTTCCAAAACATCTGGGGTGCCAATGTTCGCCATCACTGCCCTAGGGTCTTTAAAAAGACATATAAAATGTTTGGGGGTTCGGTGTAATTTTCGAGCAAAAAAAAATATGATTTTTACATGTAGGAGCGAAATGTCAGAACAAAAATAAAAAATTAAAGGCGAAGTATGGGTTTTGGGTTTTTTTCCTCCATCATACTTAGGTGGATGCAGCATGGGTCCGATGCTGCACATGTCCCCCGATGCCTCTACACTGAGAACCGAGCGAAGGAACATTGCCGATGGCTGGGTTCTCTCCCCTCCCCGAGCAGAGAGGTAGTGCCTGTCAATCAGCAGCTCTCCGCTCTGCTCCTCCTCACTCATTGGAGGGCTGAGCTGTGGAGGGGCGGGGAGCGGCCGTCTCAGGCTCTCAGCGGCTCACTGAGAGGTTGAGACGGGTGTCAGTCCAGGCACCTGGCGGATCCAAACTTTATAGTCGGGATGACGTGGTGCCTGGACTGATTCCTGTGACGTCAGCAGAGAGCGAACTTCAGACCGCTCTCTGCTGAAAAACGGGTCACAGGGAGTGCAAAACGTATTGCATTCCTGTGACCCTCAAGAGAAGTACAACCAAAGGAGCTCCGGCTGGACTTCTCCTTTTAATATTTCATGTCACTTTAAACATTTGACATTTAAAGCTTAATGAAGCCCCCACCCCTTCCAGTCCCACAGCGGTTATAAAATGAGTATCTACTGCAGTATGCTTGTATGACTGGTATATGAGAACCTTGCAAATTTTCCCCCTGTCAGTAAATATGGAGAAATGATTGTTTTTTTTTTTTTCTTTTTGTTCTCTGCAGCCCAGGGGGTCAACCGACAGCACTGAAGAGAACGGAAGCCAGAGATTACACTCACCGGACAAGTCACAGGATTCCGCCCCATTCTAGACCGCTCTCCTCATCCCCTCTTCCTTTTTAATTTTTGTTTCCCTTTTCTTGTCTTGTAACAACATCATCATCTCACAGCTCAGCTGGGCTGCCAAAAAAAAAAAAAAAAAAGAAAAATATCAAAAACAAAACACTAATTTCCTCCCTTCCTCCAAACTTGTCATGTCCCATGATTTCCGAAAATTTGAACATTCCCTTTTTAAGACTTCCCCCTTTTCGAAACTGGAGGCTATAGGCCGTTGTCCTGCCTGTTTAGCCCCTGGGAAAAGGGGGAGGGATTTCCTGCTGGTGATGGTGGTTCTTGATTGCGATACTGGGAAGTGAAGGAATGAACTCAGTGTGGTGTGTGTTTTTTTTTTTTTTTAAGTTTTATTGCAAAGGAGTAAAGTGTTGTCCCCGGAGATAGTTGTGTTATAAGCACAGGGGACCCTGCCTGAGTCATAACGTGTAAATATATTCACAGCCTCTAGAGGGAACTCTTTCAGTTATTCTGGGTGTGTGGCTGTCGTCTATCTTCCCTGTTAAAGGAGACCTGTCATGAGAAAAGCATGGAAGATGCCATTAATGATTGCTTCAGTAGCTTGAGTCAGTTGCCCAAAGCAAGTGAAGGACTTTACTCAGACATCGCCGATCGGCGTGCTTGCTCCTGTTCTGTGGCTTGGGTAGTACTGAAACCAGTGGGTCAGAATAATCAGCCATGCTTTTTTGGAAGGAGGTTGGCGATGGCCTCCTCCTGTATATCTCCCACTTTAAAAGGTTGTCCTTTGCCAAGCTGAATATCTGTAGCTGGTGGAAGCGGCAATGTGCTGGCTTAGTAACAGTGAAGCAGGACCTTTTTTTCATGGTCATGGCAGCCCTAGAAATATTATGCAGCCTCAAAGGGGTGTTGCAGCAGATTTTCTTTTTATGTTCGTTTTTTTTTTTTTTTTCCCCCTAGAGCTTCCTCTAATTTCATAATAGATTTAGGTTATGGATGTAAAACACTATAGATAAAAAAAAAAAAAAATCTATGAAATATCTGTACCAGAGATTGCCAGCTCTGTGGTTCTGCAGTCTACACTGTGTGGGTTTGATTTACTAAAACTGCAGAGTGCAAAATCTGGTGCAGCTGTGCATGGTAGCCAATCAGCTTGTTCAATGACAATAAAAACCTGGAAGCTCATTGGTTCCTATGCAGAGCTGCACCAGATTTTGCACGCTCCAGTTTTAGTACATCAACCCCTGGTTTGTGGTCGCTGGAGAGGCGCAAATGGACATATTTCTGGTTTAGTCACTCCAGTTAAAGCGCAGACTCTGCATTGCTCCTGATTCCTCCGTCTTCTAACCCGTGTCGGTTAACGGTCTCTCTTTTTTTTTTTTGTTGGTGGGGTTCCTAGTTTAATGCGACTTTCTGCACTTCGCTTCCGAGCGCTTCGAGAATGTCTCGTGTCCTCGCAGGAAACTTTAGAATGCAAAATAAACGCACCCGCTTGCAGAAAAAATAAAGGCTTCTCAACCCCTCTCTCTCTCCGATACTTGAACTGCTCTGCGACCCTGAGCAGAACAATGCAAAGAGAAGCGATTCAAATACAATATATAAAAAAACGTATATAGAAATGTATCACGCCAACCTTGTCTGTGGCTCATGTTAACTATGCCTTCGCTTGTGAGATGCGTGTACCATTTCCGTTGCTTTTTTTTTTTTTTTTTTTTCATTTTTACATTGGCACCTGTCATCTAAAATATATGGGAGCCGTTTTGTGGAGTAAAAGTACAACTTGACAGTTGGCTCGGGTACCTTGAATGGCACGTGGGCCTAGTCCAGTGATGGTGAACCTTGGCACCCCAGATGTTTTGGAACTACATTTCCCATGATGCTCATGCACCTCTGCAGTGTACTTGAGCATCATGGGAAATGTAGTTCCAAAACATGTGGGGTGCCAAGGTTCGCCATCACTGGCCTAGTCCATTCAGCCATGCATAATGCAGTCTATTGAAGCAACCAATTCAATTTTTTGTTTGTTTGTTTGTTTTGGCAGGGGTCTGACTACAGTTGCTCAAAATCTGGTTGGTTGCTTTGGTGTCTCATCATTGCTGTTCCTCATGGCTGTTTGCATATGCTCATTTAGGATGAACCTACATGGGCAATTTTAAATCTCTTGCTTCTGAGGCCCCTTTCGCACGATAAGCCCCCTTAGATCCGCCTGTTTTTTTAGGTGGATCCGAGCGGGCCACCCATTGACTCCTATGGGCAGGCGGGTGACAGCGGGCAGATGTCCGCTGACACCCGTCTGCCATCCGATCCGCTTAAAACAGACGTATGGCGCCATCCATCTTATTGGATGAGATCTGATAAAATGGACAATGCTGTCCGTTTTTGTCCGATCTCCCCATAGAAATCAGCGGGGCTCTGACATGTCCCTTCCCTGCACAGTGAGCAGAGACGGACCTGTCATCCGCTGGCTCAGCGGAGATCAACAAATCGATCTCCCGCTGAGCTGGCAGACTCCGCTGAGCGGATCTGCCCCGTGTGTGAAAGGGGCCTAAGAGATTTTAACCACTTTCATGCCATCACCTCATCAGGCTAGAGCTGCTCAGGGGATGTTTGGTAGCTCATCCCTGCTAAATCACTAGCATTGTCTTGCTAGTGGTAGCAATTGCTCTCTATGAAGTAAGCTATACAAGTAATATGCAGCAGCCTCTTGTGATCATTTGCACATGAGGGGGTTGATTTACCAAAGGAAAATAGGCTGTTTGCTTTGCAAGGAAAATCCCCCCTAGCTCAGTGAATGTGGTGAAAATTTACATAGAAAAGAATACCCAACAAGTACAAGGAAAAAAAAATAAAAATAAACCTACCACATGGTTTGAATGATGGAAGTCAGCAGCGCTTCATCTCGTTAAGTACGCTAAGGGTAGGAAAGTTCCTTTGTTTTATTTCCCTTTTAGTAAATCACTTTGAAAAGAATACCCAGCAATTTCAAGGAAGATTTAAAAAAAAAAAGAGCAAAACAAACAACATATTTTTGCTACTACGTGATTGAATGATGTTAAGCATCAGCGCTTCATCTCATTCAGTACACTAATGGCCCATACACACGATCCGAAAATCGGACGAAAAATACCGCTTTCGACGCGATCGTATGATAATCGGATCGTTAGTACAGAGCTTTCAAGAGCCGATCACAACAATTCATCTGATATTATTTGATCGGACAAGCGTGAACATTTTCCTCGTACGATACCAGATCGTACGATTTTCGTTTTAGTCAGTACAGTCGTCCCCCCAAAATACAATACAAATACATTACAACACATGACATCACTTCCGATTTTCTTTTTTTTTTTTTTCTTCTGTCGTACGAGAATTTTCGTGCCTTTAGTAACCTATTCAATTTCTACTGAAAAAAGCCGTAAGATCTGTCGTACGATATTCGGATCGTGTGTACTGGGCCATTAGGGAAAGATTACTTAGTCTATTTACCTTTTACTTTGAAAAGAATACCCAACATGTGAAAAGAATACCCAACACGTGAAAAGAATACCCAACATGTAAAAAGAATACCCAACACGTGAAAAGAATACCCAACATGTAAAAAGAATACCCAACATGTAAAAAGAGTACCCAACACGTGAAAAGAATACCCAACATGTGAAAAGAATACCCAACATGTAAAAAGAATACCCAACACGTGAAAAGAATACCCAACATGTAAAAAGAATACCCAACACGTGAAAAGAATACCCAACACGTGAAAAGAATACCCAACACGTGAAAAGAATACCCAACATGTGAAAAGAATACCCAACATGTAAAAAGAATACCCAACATGTGAAAAGAATACCCAACATGTGAAAAGAATACCCAACACGTGAAAAGAATACCCAACATGTAAAAAGAATACCCAACACGTGAAAAGAATACCCAACATGTAAAAAGAAAAAACTTATTTTTGCTACCACATGATTGATGTTGGTCTGCAGTGCTTCAACTCATTCAGTACACTAAGGGAAAGATCCCTTTAGTCTATTTACCTTTAGTAAATCATTTTGAAAAGAATACCCAGCAAGTGCGAGGAAGATTTAAAAAAAAAAAGAACCAAAAAAAACAGAACATATTTTTGCTACCATGTGATTAAATGTTAGTCAGCAATGCTTCGTCTTATTCAGTAGATCCCTTAGTCTATTTATCTTTTCTCTAAAAAGAATACCCAACAAGTGCAAAGAATTATTAGGAAAAAAAAATGTATTTTTGCTAACTTGTGATTGAATGACGGTAGTCAGCAGCGCTTCATCTCATTCAGTACACTAAGGGAAAGATCCCTTTTAGTCTATTTCCATTTACTTTGAAAAAAATACCCAACAAGTGCAAAGAAAAAATCTAAAGAACAAAAAATGTTTTTTTGCTACTACGTGATTGAATGATGGACGTCAGCAGCGCTTCATCTCGTTCAGTACGCTAAGGGAAATATCCCTTAGTCTGTTTACCTTTTTAGTAAATCACATTGAAAAGGATACCCAGCAAGTGCAATAAAAAATTAAAAATAAATAAATAAATAATTTTTTTGCTACCACAGGATTGAATGATGGAAGTCCGCAGAGCTTCATCTCATTCACTGCCCTAGGGGAAAGATGCCTTAGTCCAGTGATGGCGAACCTTGGCACCACAGGCATTTTGTAACTACATTTCCCATGATGCTCAACTACGCTGCAGAGTGCATGAGCATCATGGGAAATGAAGTTCCAAAACATCCGGGGTGCCAAGGTTCGCCATCACTGCCTTAGTCTATTTACCTTTTAGTAAATCACCACCAATGGTTGTAGCATTGCTCAGTTGTGTGATATTTATCTGCTGCTGTGTAATTACATGTATGGTGTACACCAGTGATGGCTAACCTTGGCACCCCAGATGTTTTGGAACTATATTTCCCATGATGCTCAACTACACTGCAGAGTGCATGAGGATCATGGGAAATGTCGTTCCAAAACATCTGGGGTGCCAAGGTTCACCATCACTGGTGTACACCATAGGGAGCCATTTGTTATCTGTTTAGTGATCAGTTGCTGCTCCTAGTGATTTAGTAGCATGGGTAAAGTGGATGTCCAGCCTAACACTATATTTAAAAATGTACCCTTCCCCCTCCTGCTACCTATCCTGCTCATCCCCTGTAAAAAAAAAAAAAGTGTGTATACTTATTTTTAGTCTGGTCTGTTATGTGATCCCCTAATCTCAGTGGGTAGCAGCTGCAGGGGAGAGGAGGGAGTGCTCAAAAATAGCCATAACGTCACTGGTAGGCTTCCATGTCCCAGCCGTTGTTGGGGCTTCCTCCTCTCCCCTGCAGCCACCGCTCACCGACACCAGAGCTGTGGGATCACAGGACTAAAAAATAGGTAAGTATACCGCTTTTTTTTTTTTTTTTTTTTACACAGGTTAGGTAGCGGGAGGGGACATTTTTTTTTAGCATGGTTAGTGTTAGGCTGAAATTTTAAATCTTCTGCATATCTCTAGCTCAATGAGATGTTTTGTCATCAAGAGGATAAATCTCTCAGATTTAAAATTGTACTTGTAGTTTAGCCCTTATTTTCATAAATGTTGGTTGGTCTGTGTTGGTTGATCTTAATGTTGTGTGGCCAATCACCAAAGATGATGAGGAACCCCAAGCATGCTGGGAGTTTTTCATTAACCAAAGTCTCACAGGAGGTCACCCATCGTCCACAACAGAGGACACTTCTACTCCACAAAACGGTTGGGTCAGCTGTGTTGACAGGGCGCCCTTTAGAGCTTATGTAGCAAGATTGAGCAGCATTTTCTTGCTTTGAAGGGAGAGATTGCTGCTAATTTAGTGATAATTCAGATGACTGGGTCAATGGGTGTGTATATTAGTAAGATTGGTTTGATCTGCTAGCGGTAAGAAAAAAAGAAAAAGTTTGCAAGAGTTCCACTTTTGTCCGCATAAAGTCTGTTTGTTGTCCGCATTATTAGTTGTTGCTGTGCTGTTTTCAATTTATCACTGTGACACATATAACCAAAGCATTCAAACTGTCCTGCCATCTGCAAGTTCCTGTTGTGTCCACTAGGGGGCCTTCCTCTTTCTGCCCCGCTGCAGCATAGAGGAGTGGCTGAGGTTTTTCAGAAATGTTATCCGGGTCCTGCATGCAAGAAGGAAAGGCTGCTGGGCTTGCTGCAGCTCTGTATACTGCCTCCCCCCCTCCCGTAAGAGGGCAGGACCCAGGGCTTTCTCTTGCTCTCACCCTATGTTACCGTTGGATGCAGAGCTATGTCAATAAAGCATTTACTAGTAAGTTTTTGTTGTTTTGTGGTCTTTTCTCGGGGTGGATTGTGATTTATATGTGTGAAAATTGGTTTAAACCACTTTAGCTCTTGTCTCTGTATAACCCTTAAGCCTGACATGGTGCGATTTTTCTTTCCTGCAACTAGGGTTGCACTGATACTAGTATCGGTATTGGTGTCAATACCGAGTATTTGCACAAGTATCGGTACTCGTGCAAATGCACCTGAAACCGATACTTTCAGGCTCTGTCGGTAGGTCTCCCCTGTTGACAGCTGAAGTGTTAAAGAAGTTCAGTAATTGGAGCTGTCAAAAAAAAAGTTTATTACCAACATTGCTCAGCCTGTTTCTTTTTGTATATTTCTGTTTCTTCATCTGCAGATCAAAGGGATGAACAAATGTTCCTGTTTAACCCCTTAATAACCCTTAATTTACTCTAATCACCCTTAATTAACTCCCTAATCTCCTCCATTTAATTATTATTTTCCTGCTGTTTTTGTTTTTCTTGTTTTACGTTTATTTTAACGATAAACAATTAAAACTTTTTTTTTTTTTGCTTTGTTGGTGAATATTTTTACACATAGATATTAACATATATTTACACATTTCACATTGAAAAAGCGCAAAATTAAAAAAAAAAAATCTATTTCATTTGTAAATAACTTTTCAATGCTTTGTACCATTGCTGACAGCTGCAGTGAAAACAAAACAGTTGCGGTTGGTATCGGTAATTGGTATCGGCGAGTACTAAAAAAAAAAATATCGGTACTCGTAGAAAAAAAAAAAATGGTATCGGTGCATCCCTACCTGCAACCATGGGTTGCAGGAAAGAAAATCACTCAATTGCCCAATCAACAGTCGGTGTTGGCGGGGGAATCCATCCCACTGAGCTATTGTGTTCTCCCGGTGGGTGGGGGGAGAGGTCCCTGCTGGGAGAACACAGTGATTATTGCTAGGCAATAAACGCATGAACTATCAGACAGGCTGGTTGTACCCAAGTTGATCGATCAGCTTGGGCACAATCAGCCTCCAAGTACATGGTCCCTGCTGAACCGGCCGAGATTTGAACCATCTATTGGCCAGCTTTGCAGACAAGGGCAATTTACATATAATATGATGAAATCAGTCTAGCCATACACATGTAGATTCTCTCATTCAGTCCCACAGTCTAAACAATGGTAATCGCTCAAATGCCTTTATCCACACTAAACTGAGTGGATGGAAGGATCTCCCTGCTTTCTAGTTTATTCTGACAGCCGCGGCTTTCATAATGTCCAAGCAGTGATTGCTTCTAATTGGCTACGATCACTTAAAATTTTCTTTCTGGTTCCTTGAAAGTGTTCGTTCACCTTTTACAGAAAAAAAATGACCAGACACCCTCATAATCTCCCCCCCCCGTCCCCCACTGCGCTTACCTCCTGGGCTGCTGAGCTGTCAGTGCTCCCACAGCTGATCCAGTGATCTGGAGGGTTGAAATCCCCACTCTTCTCCATGCAGCGCCTTTTTGCCGAACAGGTCTGATTGGTCAGTGCCGTCACAGTGACCGTACCGACTAATCAAAATCGATCTAGTCTGTCCCGGAAGCGCTGCATGGAGAAGAGCAGGGATTTCAGATTGCTGGACTGGCTATGGGGGGGTCACTGACAGCTCACACAAGCTAGCAATCCCTTCCAGCGCTATGAGGTCCTCTATGGTGGAAAGCAGGAAGGACCGCAGCGATGCTAGGCGGATGCAGCTCTCCTCAGTAGGGGTTAATCCAATTGGTGCTACAAAACGGACGAGGAGGAGCCCGCACCTAGTGCATTACTGAGAAACATTTATTCAATATAAAAGTGGATACTCACAAAGTAGCAACTAGAAATGGCCATAGAACCGCACAATGCCATGCAGTGTAGACAAAAACCTCATGATCATCAAAGGGGTGTAGAGCTAACGCGTTTCAGGGGTGAACCTCCCCTTCTTTAGAGCTTGGCTACCGGCGCCACTTCTTTGATGTTGATGATCATGATGTTTTTGTCTGCACTGCATGGCATTGTGTGGTTCTATGGCTATTTCTAGTTGCTACTTTCTGAGTATCCACTTTTATCTGCTTTTATACAGAATAAATGTTTCTCGGTAATGCACTAGGTGCATGCGCATCCTTGTATTTGTAGCACTGACCGCTCAGCCCTGGAGGTAAGTACAGTGGGGGAGGGGGGGTGTTCGTTCTCCTCTTACATTTTTTCATTCTTTAATTATCAAATCACAAATTGTCAAGCTGGGTGGTGCTGACAACAGAATGCATAAAAACTTGGAAAAAAAAAAGTTTAAATATCATTGATAAAGCAAAAAAAAAAGAATAATAAAAAAATCTGAAAAATATCTAAGGAGTTAATTAGGGCTGATTATTGCTACCTAAAGGTTAATAAGGAAATACATTTTATTCTTTCTTTCTTTCTTTCTTTCTTTCTTTCTTTCTTTCTTTCTTTCTTTCTTTCTTTCTTTCTTTCTTTCTTTCTTTCTTTCTTTCTCTGTAACTGATCTCTTTAGTAGGTCTAAGGTCCCAGCTTTGATATGATCATTTTGGTGGGGGAATGGCAGCATAGGGAGAGGAAGCAGGACATAAGAGATACGCCCCAAAAAAATGTCAACCAAGTTTTTTGTGTGTTTATCCCCCTCCAGGTCTCAAGCGCTAAGAAAACCTGTGAGAACAGAAATGTGAACTTTGAAAAGATAGGTTGTTACAATTGTTACATTCAATTTACATCGCAGGCAACTACCGGTATCTGTAGTGGGGGAATGGCAGCAGGAGGAGAGAAACAGGACGTAGGAGATACGTCCTAAAAATGTCAACAAAGTTTCTAGAGTGTATGCCTCTACCCTCCCCCTTTCAAACCTCAAGTGGTAAAGCACCCCCGAACACGCAGGCCAAATATCGGGCGCGTGTATGACAGCCAGTCCAACAGAAGCCGGATGAACATCCAGCTTCTGTCAAAGGGGCATGATCGAAAGAGATCTGCTGATCGGTGCTCTCAGCCAATGGCTGCGAGCTCTGACTAAGTGTATTCTGGCTGTGGTGTGGCAGAGAAGGCTCTAGATTTAGAAACTTTGTTTATGTGTTTTAGGGCGTATCGACAACCCCCCCCCCTCTCCCCAAGGTCCTCAGGTGGCTGACGAAACCTGTGAGAATAGAAATGTGACCTGCCGTTGCCATATTGCTCTTTTTAAAGCAAATCTGCAATGGCAGTGACCATATTTTATATCTCAACAGAGTCTCTTTAACGTAATTGTACCCAAAGTATGAAAAAATGGATTGCCAGTATTTAGCGTTGGTTAAGTAAAAGACTGTGAACGTTTCTTAGCCGTGATTTAAAAGTTCGTGTTCACAAAGCCTACTTTCTCTTAACCTTGTGAGTTGGCCTCCTGCCTTCTGTCAGACATTTATAAGCAAAGCCATGAAGGAAAAAAGGTGTCCAGGATTGATGTGATTGCATCATATGTGAGTCAGCATCCTAGTCTAGGAAGTAGTGACCTTTGGATGATGCCTGAACAAAGTTGGCACCATCCTTCAAGAAAACTTTATATATTATACACTATATTACCAAAAGTATTGGGACACCTGCCTTTACACACACACATGAACTTTAATGGCATCCCAGTCTTAGTCCGTAGGGTTCAATATTGAGTTGGCCCACCCTTTGCAGCTATAACAGCTTCAACTCTTCTGGGAAGGCTGTCCACAAGGTTTAGGAGTGTGTCTATATGAGAATGTTTTTTAGCAAAAAAATAAAAAACCCAGTGGTGATTTAAGAGTTCCACCCAAAAATGGAACTTACACTTTAAGAGAAGGTGACCCCTGGACATGCCACATTTGGCATGTCATTTTTTTTTTTGGGGGGGGGGAGCGGATACTCTCTTTTCAGAGGGTTCCAGCTCCCACTTCCGTCTGGCGCACCCTCGGCGCCAGAAGGAAGTCACCTCTCCCCCCTTCCTCTAGGCAATCATCTGGGACACGTCACAGGTCCCAGATGGTTGCGCGGCCATTAACGGGGCGCGGCTCGCGCATGCTCAGTGGGTGCCCGGCTGTGAAGCCACAGCTGGGCCCCCACAGTTACAATGCCGGCGCCGCCGAGCGGAGGGGGAGACGAGCGGGGCTTTGATCCCCCGCATCGCTGGACCCTGGGACAGGTAAGTGTGCGATTATTAAAAGTCAGCAGCTGCAGTATTTGTAGCTGCTGACTTTTATTTATTTTTTTTAAGCGGAACGCCACTTTAACCTCCCTGGCGGTATGATTATTTCAGATTTTTGATGCTGAAAGCGGTACCATTCTTTTGCATGGAAATTTGGCGTTTTATATTGTAGGCCTGTAATTCTTAGGAATAACTCACTTAAATCTCTCCAAACAAGAGTCTAGTAGACATCCCGGGTATGATAAAGTTTGAAACACGAAATCATAAATTATAATATAATAAATAACTATAAATAATTATACCAAATAATAATAATAAAAATTATTCAATAATGTAATAAAATCAAAAACACTGAAATTTGCTCAGTTGCAGAATTGTTGCTGTCATTACTTTCAGTGTTTGATGATGGATCTCCCCACAAATCACTATCGCTCAATTCTGCCAGTGATTCTAATTTACTATCGCTGTTTTCTAGCTGCTCTTAAACCACTTTTGATGTAAAGGGACGGTTTTGGTTGCTATGGACAATCTCCAGTTTCCAGGCAGAAAGAACAGTGGAGAAACCACTAGGGATAAAAGGGAGGTGAAATAATTTCATACAGTAATCTGGAAGATTACAGTGTACTGTATGTATTGTGTGTGTTTCGCTTTTTGAATTTGGTGCGGTTCTCCGTCCCCGTGCGTCGCAACGCTCGCAGGAAACAGAGCTCGGCTCCGTGATGAATCGAGCGGAGGACGAGCCGCTCACACTGAGGGGAGAGATCGCAGGATCCAGGGGACAAGGTAAGTAAGCTCTTCCTGGATCCTGCGATGCGATCCCGAATCTGGCTCGGGGGTTACCGCTTTTGGTTCTGGAATTCCACCCTGAGCCAGACTCAGGAATACCGCCAGGGAGGTTAAATACCACCAAAAGAAAGCTCTATCTGTTTAAAAAAAAAAAAAGATAAAAATGTTGTTTGGGTACAGTGTTGCATGAACTCATAATTGTCATTCAAAATATAACAGCGCTGAAAATTGGCCTGGGCATGAAGGGGGTAAAAATGCCTGGTATTAACGTGGTTAATTATACTCTGGACAAAAATGACAAACGCAGTGTGTTTGTGGGGCGGCTTTAGTTATTATTACTGTATGGGATTTATATGGCGCCAACAGTTTGTGCAGCGCCTAACAACATGGGGGCAGACGGTACAGTTGCAGTACAAAACAATACAGGAGGAATCAGAGGACTCTGCTCGTTGGAGAGCTTACAATCTAAAAGGGAGGGGTTGTCACCAGAATTCACCTTTTATCATATACATCTGTAATGTGGTCAGGTTCAGCAAAAATGCAACTGGGAGCGGTGTTTGACTTAAACCAGTAAGACTTGTTCGTTGCATCTGCTGATTGACATTGTATACAGTTCTCGCTGCACAGAAATAACAATGGACCTTAACACAGCCATGGATAAATAGGTGGAATAGAATGACGTGATACCAATCAGTTCAGCCTTGTTATCCTGACCAACTGAATGAATACGTGGCATTCCCAAAGTGTGGGCGAGCAAAGTTATTGATTTAGGCCTTGTCCATACATACAGGTAACCTCCAGTACTGGACAGGAATGCCGACATAAACTAAATAATTTTTACAGACAGTCTATTGACTGGAATGGTACCAGCTGATTGGAGAAAAGCCAATGTAGCACCAATATTTAAAAAGGGCCCAAAATACATCCCTGGGAACTACAGACCAGTTAGCCTAACATCAATAGTATGTAAACTCTTGGAGGGGATAATAAGGGACTATATACAAGATTTTAGTAATAATGAGAATGATATCATTAGCAGTAATCAGCATGGATTCATGAAGAATCATTCTTGCCAACCCAATCTACTAACCTTCTATGAGAAGGTGAGTTGCCATCTAGATAAAGGAAGGCCCGTAGACGTGGTGTATCTGGATTTTGCAAAAGCATTTGACACAGTTCCCCATAAACGTTTACTGTACAAAATAAGGTGCGTTGGCATGGACCATAGGGTGAGTACATGGATTGAAAACTGGCTATAAGGGCGAGTTCAGAGGGTGGTGATAAATGGGGAGTACTCAGAATGGTCAGGGGTGGGTAGTGGGGTTCCCCAGGGTTCTGTGCTGTGAACAATTCTATTTAATTTGTTCATAAATGACCTGGAGGATGGGATAAACCGTTCAATCTCTGTATTTGCAGATGATACTAAGCTAAGCAGGGCAATAACTTCTCCGCAGGATGTGGAAACCTTGCAAAGAGAACTGAACAAATTTATGGGGTGGGCAACTACATGGCAAATGAGGTTCAATGTAGAAAAATGTAAAATAATGCATTTGGGTGTCAAAAATATGAATGCAATCTATACACTGGGGGGGAGAACCTCTGGGGGAATCTAGGATGGAAAAGGACCTGGGGGTCCTAGTAGATGATAGGCTCAGCAATGGCATGCAATGCCAAGCTGCTGCTAACAAAGCAAACAGAATATTGGCATTAAAAAGGGATCAACTCCAGAGATAAAATGATAATTCTCCTGCTCTACAAGACTCTGGTCCGGCCGCACCTAGAGTATGCTGTCCAGTTCTGGGCACCAGTCCTCAGGAAGGACGTACTGGAAACGGAGCGAGTACAAAGAAGGGCAACAAAGCTAATAAAGGGTCTGGAGGATCTTAGTTATGAGGAAAGGTTGCGAGCACTGAACTTATTCTCTCTGGAGAAGAGACGCTTGAGAGGGGATATGATTTCAATTTACAAATACTGTACAGGTGACCCCACAATAGGGATAAAACTTTTTTGTGGAAGGGAGTTTAACAAGACACGTGGCCACTCATTAAAATTAAAAGAAAAGAGGTTTAACCTTAACCACTTCCATACAGGGCATTTTCACCCCCTTCCTGCCCAGGCCAATTTTCAGCTTTCAGCACTGTCACACTTTGAATGACAATTGCGCGGTCATACAACACTGTACCCAAATGAAATTTTTATCATTTTTTCCCCACAAATAGAGGTTTATTGTGGTGGTATTTGATCACTTCTGCAGTTTTTATTTCTTCCGATATAAACAAAACAAGAATGACAAGTTTGAAAAAAACACAATATTTTTTACTTTTTGCTATAATAAATATCCCCAATTTTTTTTTTTTTTAAACAAATTTTTTCCTCAGTTCAGGCCGATATTTATTCTTCTACATATTTTTGGTAAAAAATATCGCAATAAGCGTATATTTATTGGTTTGTGCAAAAGGTATAGCGTCTACAAAATAAGGGGATAGATTTATAGCATTTTTATTATTATTTTTTTTTTACTAGTAATGGCGGCGATCTGCGATTTTTTTTATCGTGACTGCGATATTGCGGCAGACACATCAAACAATTTTGACACATTTTTGGGACCATTCACATTTATACAGCGATCCATGCTATAAAAATGCATTGATTACTGTATAAATGTGACTGGCAATGAAGGGGTTAACCAGGAGGGGGCGCTGTAGGGTTAAATGTGTTCCTAAGGAGTGATTCTAACTGTGGGGGGGAGGGGATTCACAAGGGGAGGAGACCGATCGGTGTTCCTCTGTACAAGGAACACACCATCGGTCTCCTCCCATCTGACAGGACGTGGATCTGTGTGTTTAAATACACACAGATCCACGGTCCTGCTCGGTTACCGCGCAATCGCGGGTGCCCGGCGGACATCTAGGGATCCTGGAAGGCAGCGCCATCATATGACGGCAGCCCAGGATAACAGCTGCACTGTCCCGCCGTCATATGACGGTGGGTGGGCAGCAAGTGGTTAAACTACGTAGAGGGTTCTTTACTGTAAGAGCGGCAAGGATGTGGAATTCCCTTCCACAGGCGGTGGTATCAGCGGGGGGCATCGATAATTTCAAGAAACTATTAGATAAGCACCTGAACGACCACAACATACAGGGATATATAATGTAATACTGACATATAATCACACACATAGGTTGGGCTTGATGGACTTGTGTCTTTTTTTTTTTCAACCTCACCTACTATGTAACATATTGGCCTAAATTGAAGAAAAAATGTAATTTGTTACTTTTTTTGATTGGATATACTGTTTTCTTTTTTAAAATTGTCTGTCTTTTTTACTAGTATAAAGATAAATACATTAAAAATTCCAGTATATATCCCATAATTTGTAGATGCTATAAACCAATCAATATACGCCTATTGGGATTTTTTTTTTTTACCAAAAATATGTAGCAGAATACATATTCACCTAAATTGAAAAAATTTAGATTTTTTTTTTTTGGATATGATTTAAAGCAGAAAGTAAAAAATATTGTTTTTTTTTTGTTTTCTTTTAAATAGTCAGTATTTTTATGTTTATAGCTCAAAAAAATAAAAGCCACAGAGGTGATCAAAAACCACCAAAAGAAAGCTCTATTTGTGGGGAAAAAATGACATAAAGGTAATTTATGTACAGCGTTGCATTACTGCGCAATTGTCAGTTAAAGTAACTCAGTGACGTATCGCAAAAAATGGCCTGGTCATGAAGGGGGGGGGGGGTAAATCTTCCGGAGGTCAAGTGGTTAAGAAAAGTTTCTGTGGAATTCTGAGTATTTTGGAAGCAGTAGTGTACTGGATCTTATATGGCGGTATACATTTTTCCAAATGATGGCGGCAGTTATAACAATTCTTCCAAACAGGGCGTACATGTCCGTTGTGTAAGATTGTTTTATATCCTTTAACCACTTCAGTTCCGGAATGCTTTACCCCCCTTCATGACCAGGGCATTTTTTTTTTTTGCTATTTAGCACTGTGCTACTTTAACTGGTAATTGCGCGGTCATGTAACACTGTACCCAATCGAAAATTTGTATACATTTTTTCAAACAAATAGAGCTTTCTTTTGGTGGTATTTGATCACCTCTAGGGGTTTTTATTTTTTGCTAAATAAACAAAAGAAGATCAAAAAGTTAAAAAAAAATAACACATTTCCAATAAAATCTAATTTCTTCATAAATTTAGGCCAAAATGTATTCTGCTACATGTCTTTCATAAAAAAAAAAAATAAACAAAAAAAAAATCCCAAAAGGCGTATACTGATTGGTTTGTGTGAAACTTATATACACTATATTACCAAAAGTATTGGGACACATGAACTTTAATGGCATCCCAGTCTTAGTCCGTAGGGTTCAGTATTGCGTTGGCTCCGCCCTTTGCAGCTATAACAGCTTCAACTCTTCTGGGAAGGATGTCCACAAGGTTTAGGAGTGTGTCTATGGGAATGTTTGACCATTCTTCCAGAAGTGCATTTGTGAGGTCAGGCACTGATGTTGGACGAGAAGGCCTGGCTCGCAGTCTCCACTCTAATTCATCCCAAAGGTGTTCTATCGGGTCGAGGTCAGTACTCTGTGCAGGCCAGTCAAGTTCCTGACTGACAGTCACCACTCTTTGCTCACGGAAGGCTGAGAACTGAGTGATCAGCAGTCTTTTAATCTCTCTGTTGTTGGTCTAAGACCACCATACACACTATCAGATTTTCTTTGCCGATTTCTGTCTTCAGGTTTACCAAAACCATATAATAGGAGGTCAAACCTTAAGAGTTTCAATATTGTATGCAATCAGGCAGGC
Organism: Lithobates septentrionalis; assembly: GCA_037952835.1. Taxonomy (NCBI): domain Eukaryota; kingdom Metazoa; phylum Chordata; class Amphibia; order Anura; family Ranidae; genus Lithobates; species Lithobates septentrionalis. The sequence goes on along the minus strand of JBBDGP010005223.1, from coordinate 25,266 downwards.
CCTTGTATTACATGGTTTTGGTAAAGCTGAAGACAAAAATCTGCAGAAAATGGAATAGTGTGTATGGGGGCTTTAGAAGCAGCTGGGGAAAGATGCAACATTGGATCGATGCACCATCCACCTAGGTAAATATAATTAAAAAAACCCTCTCCCTCCTACCCTGTGTCCCTGAAAATAAGACCTAGCGTGATTGCCGGTGATGGCTGCAATATAAGCCCTACCCCCCAAATAAGCCCTAGTTAAAGTCCTTGTAGGTCTTATTTTCAGGGTAGGGCTTAGTTTCTGGGAAACAGGGTAGGGCTTATTTGGGGGGGTAGGGCTTATACTGCAGCCATCACTGACAATCATGCTAGGTCTTATTTTCGGGGGAAACAGGGTAAGAACCCTCCCTCCCCAAGCAAAGATTCCCACTGTAAAATATCTCCCTCCCTCAAATATACCCCCAAAAATTAAAATGTCTCCAAACTGACCCCCCCCCAAGCAAAAATACCTCCCTCAGTCAATACCCTCTCCCCCAGCAAAGATTCCTAATTTTGAAGAAAATCTCCCTTCATCCAATCAAATTCCCTCCCAGAAGCAAGTCCCTGCCATTAACCACCCCCTGTAAACTTCTCTACAAGAAACTCCCCCCTTCTCCAAAAGCAAACCCACCCCCCCCCCTTTCCTCAACCCCCCACCAAAAGAAACTCCCCCAGGCTGGAATTCTCACTTCCTCCTTCCCAAAACAGAAAATGCATGCTTCCCAACTTACCGGACCTCAGATTCAGCATGGTACAAAGAAGTAGGAAAACTCCTGCAACCCCAGTCTCCATTCGGCTGTGTGATATGTGATACCTCGGGAAGGAGTCTAGGAGTTACCTCAACCGTGCACTGTCAACTGCCGGCATCTGAGACCCCGCAGTCATTTCATGCTTTTCAGGGGGACCCCTTATTAAACTGAGGGGATGGGGCACAATAGAAGGGGGTCTGGCTGCTGCACCCTGAAACTCTGATTGCTTCTACTGTGCTGATGCTGAGGCTAAACAGCAGGGACACTATCTGGGCATTTTGAACACCCCTGACCCCCACCCTTATCTACGCCCCTGTTTGCGGGAATACGCATTAAATGCGTTGCAGTGCCATTCATTTTGAAGACCAATCCAACACACTTATGCAATACACTGCAAAGCACTATAGTGTGTTGCGGCACAAATTTTGGGATGTGTTGGTGCTTTGGAGGTTCATTGATCTCAATGGGTTACCTTAAGCCAAAGCATATTAACAGCACACATAACGCTTGTTAACATACCGTACAAATGTAAATGGGTCCTAGAGGAAACCTTTACTGAGATCAATGCAAACATTACAATCACTGATTGCCTTCAGAAAAAAAAAAAGTCTATAGATTTACAAGATTTACAACAACAATAGAAAAAATAGGTGTACATTCTGCTAAGACCAGCAGAGGGCACCTCTTCACTTTAGTCGGCTGATCAGCACAATTACACAACTTCCCTGGTGGTCTAGTGGTTAGGATTCGGCGCTCTCACCGCCGCGGCCCGGGTTCGATTCCCGGTCAGGGAAAGCAGTTCTTTTTAAAATACTAAGGCTCTGTGCACACTAGTGTTTTTTTTTTTTTATAAGGTCAAAAAACTGCTGGATGATAAACGCTAATAGCAATGTTTTTGTTCTGGCTTGTAGTAGTGTTTTTTTTAGCATTTTTACAATACATGAAGAAAAAGAAAACGCATAAAAAAAGCTGCTAGGAGCATTAAGGCTGCATTCACACCTGAGCATTTTGTAGCTTGAAGCTCAAAAATGCTGGAGGAGAAAAAAAATAAATAAATCAATGATTCTCTATGGAGATGGTTCACATCTCCACAAGTTCTGGAGCTTTTTTTGTCGCTCAAATCGAGCAGATTTGGGCGTTTTTCTATTCCCATAGAAATATAATATAAGCATGCCATTTGCGTGTTTTTGTGCGTATTTGCGCGATTTTCTGCTCAAATAAAATTTTTTTTTAATAAAAAAGTAATAATATATGAATAAATAAATGTAAAATAAATACACAAATAACTAAAAATCATCATAGGTAAGATAAATTAATAATATGTAATAATACATTAATAAATAATAATTAACCTTAAAAAATATTAAATACATTATTATTATATTATTATTAATAATAGAAAAAAAAATAAACACCCAAACTCAAACAAAAAAATACATTATTGATAATAATAATAATAATTTATTTTGTGTTCGGGTTAGGGTTTAGTTATTTATTATTATTTTATTTGTTTAAGGGGTAAGGGTTAAAGTTAAGGGTTAATTATTTATTTATTGTTACTTAGGATTACTTTATTGAATTTATTTATTTTTTATTTATGATTTTTATTTATTTGTGTATTTATTTTTTGTTTATTATTATTCATATAATAATAAAAAAAAAAAATAAAAAAAAAAAAAAATAATAATAAATAGCCATAACCCCAACTCCTAACCCTAACCTAAACTTAACTCGAACCCCTTACCCTAACGAAAAAACATTATAATAAATGAATAATAACAATAAAAGAAGAAATAAAAGCTAAAAAAGCTGAAATACCTAGCAACAAATGATGCAACAGATAATAGTTTTCTCTACTGGCTAATAAAAAAAACGCCAAAGCCCAAAACGCTGCATACAAACACGCAAGTCACGCAAAAAGATGAGAAAAAACGCCAGAAAAGCGCTCAAAGTTGCTATGATTAGGTGTGAATGCGGCCTTAGGAGTGTTTACTGTTTTTTTTTTTTTTTTTCTGCTGGAAAAAACGCTACAGAAAACTCTACAAAAACATTTTTTTTCTCTGCTCCTAGACGCTGAAGATCAAAACACACTTAGCCCTCATTCACACTCAATGCGGCTTTGAAATCGCAAGTCAGTGCGACTTCAGGTGAAACTTTTTTTTTTTTGAGTCATTTGTTATGCTCGAAATTCTTTATTTCGAGCCAATTCAAGAAAATTAGAAAATTTAAAAATCCGAAAATTCGAATTCGGGGAAGGGGAAGCGGAAAATTTAATAAATCCGAAAATAAGAACGAAAATTCGAAAGAACGAAAATCCAAAAATGAGAAAACCTGAAATGATACCAAACTAACTTGCTAATATTAACTATTAAATTATAGGTATTGGAATTTCCTTTCAAATTTGGCTGTTACGAATTATCCGAAAAAAAAAAAAAACGAATGCCGCATCTAACCAAATGGAACATAACAAATTAATAATAATAAATAAATAAATATAATAAAAAGTTTTTATTATTATTTATTAATAATAACTCCTTACGTTCCGTTTGTTGAAATACGGCATTCGTTATTTCGGATAATTAGTAACTTCGGATAAATTCGTATTTTTTCACTAATGCCGCGTACACACGATCAGAAATTCCGCCAGCAAAAGTCGGATGAGAGATTTTGGTCGGAAATTCCGACCGTGTGTACGCTCCATCGGACTTTTGCTGGCGGAATTCCAGCCAGCAAAAGATTGAGAGCAGGTTCTCTATTTTTCGGTCGGAAAAAGTTCCTATCCGAAAATGCGATCGTCTGCGTTCGGACGCGCAAAAAAAAAAATCACGCATGCTCGGGAAACAATTCCACGCATGCTCGGAAGCATTGAACTTCATTTTCTGGCCTCGTCGTAGTGTTGTACGTCACCGCGTTCTTGACGGTCGAAAGTTCAGAGAACTTTTGCGTGACCGTTGTGTATGCAAGGCAAGCGTGAGCAGGAATCCCGTCGGAGTTTTTTCTGACGGAATTACTGATCGCGTATACGCGGCATAACAGCCGAATTTGAAAGGAAATTCCAATACCTATCATTTAATAGTTGTTATTAGTTAGTTATTATTTCAGATTCTCGAATTTTTGTGTTTTCTAATTTTTTTGGATTTTCGTTCGTTTTGAATTTTCGGATTTTTGTTCTTATTTTTTCAATTTTCAAGTTCCCGAAACTTCGAATTTCCGATTTTTCGGATTTTCGAATTTCTGGAAAAATTTTGTTTTCTTTAACTCGAATATTTCCGAATTAACTCATTTGTCGAATTTTAACAAAGAAAAAAAGAACGAATTCGGAATGAAACGAATTGCACATGTCTAGGTTTTACCCCCTTTCATGACCAGGCCATTTTTTTTTTTGCTATCTAGCACTGCGACACTTTAACCGCTTGCTGACCGCATAACATACTTATACGGTAGCAGAGCGGCTCTCCTGCGCAGGATCACTTGCCTAGTACATGATCCAGCAATTCCGGGTAGGGGGCGCGTATTTTATTTTTTTATATTTATATTTTTAGCGCTGATCACTGTATTGGTGTCACTGGTTCCCAAGAAGTGTCAAAAGTCAGAACGTCCGCCGCAATATCGCAGTTTTGCTATAAGTCGCTAATCGCCGCCATTACTAGTATAAAAAAAAAATGAATAAATAAATAAAAATTTCAGTCTATATCCCAGAGTTTGTAGACGTTATAACTTTTGCGCAAACCAATCAATATACGCTTATTGTTTTTTTGGGGTTTTTTTAAAGAAAAATATGTAGCAGAATACATATTGGCCTAAATTTATGAAGAAATTCGATTTTTTTTTACATTTTTATTTTTTATTGGATACGTTTTATAGCAGAAAGTAAAAAATACAGTATTTTTTTTTTTTTTAATTCAAAATGGTCGCTCTTTTTTTGTTTATAGCGCAACATATAAAAAAAATGCAGAGGTTATCAAATACCACCAAAAGAAAACTCTATTTGTGGGGCAAAAAATGACATCATATATATATTTTGGGTAGTGTCGCACGACCGCACAATTGTCAGTTACAGTAACGGCATAAATGGCCTGGGCATGAAGGGGCGGGGGCAGGGGGGGGGGGTTAACGGCAATTGCGCGGTCGTGCGACGCTGTACCCAAATGAAATTCATATCATTTTTTTTTCACACAAATAAAGTTTTCTTTTGGTGGTATTTGATCACCTCTGAGTTTATTTTTTTGCACTATAAACAAAAGATTACCGAAAATGTTGAGACCCTCCCCCAGATATTTTCTACTTTCTGTTATAAAGCTTCTAATCCACTCCCTGGTCATCTCCCCCCTCGACTACTGCAACTCCCTCCTCATTGGCTTACCTCTAAATAGGCTCCTCCCCACTTCAGTCCATCAGGAACGCTGCTGCCAGGCTCATCCACCTCACAAATCGCTCAGCGTCTGCTATACCCCTCTCTGCCAGTCCCTCCATTGGCTGCCACTCAGCCAACTAATTCAATTCAAGATACTAACTATAACTTACAAAGCCATCCACAACCTGGCCCCCGGCTACATCACTAGTCTCAAAATACCAACCTAATCGTTCTCTTCGCTCCTCCCAAGACCTCCTGCTCTCCAACTCCCTGGTCACCTCATCCCATGCTCGCCTTCAGGACTTCTCCAGAGCCTCTCCCATCCTCTGGAACTCCCTACCCCAATCTGTGCCACTTTCTCCTACTTTATCCACTTTCAGGCGGTCCCTGAAAACTCATCTCTTCAGAGAAGCCGATCTGGCCCCCACCTAACAACTCTACATTTATTTTCTCCATCGGCTCATCCCCCACACAGTTATTATCTCTTGACCTTCCCTCTTAGATTGTAAGCTCTAAGGCAGTGGTGTATTTTGGTTTTGTGCTCAAATCGGGCACCCCCCCCATCTGAATTTACCACACTCCTTCCTGTTTAAGGCCCATCCCCTTCATTTGTAAACCCCACCCCTTCCTCTTTAGGCTCCACCTCTTCCTATTAGAGCTCCACCTCAGAAGTTGGTCAGAGACTGCAGACATACTACAGGAGATGGTCAGAGACTGCGGACATGATACAGGAGATGGTCAGAGACTGGGGACATGATACAGGAGATGGTCAGAGACGGCAGACATGATACAGGAGATGGTCAGAGACTGCAGACATGATACAGGAGATGGTCAGAGACTGCAGACATACTACAGGAGATATTCAGAGACTGCGGACATGAAACAGGAGATGGTCAGAGACTGCAGACATGATACAGGAGATGGTCAGAGACTGCAGACATGATACAGGAGATGGTCAGAGACTGCAGACATGATACAGGAGATGGTCAGAGACTGTGAACATGGTACAAGAGATGGTCAGAGACTGCAGACATACTACAGGAGATGGTCAGAGACTGCAGACGTGATGCAGGAGATGGTCAGAGACTGCAGACATGATACAGGAGATGATCAGAGACTGCAGACATGATACAGGAGATGGTCAGAGACTGCAGACATGATACAGGAGATGGTCAGAGACTGCAGACATGATACAAGAGATGGTCAGAGACTGCAGACATGATACAGGAGATGGTCAGAGACTGCAGACATGATACAAGAGATGGTCAGAGACTGCAGACATGATACAGGAGATGGTCAGAGACTGGAGACATGATACAGGAGATGGTCAGAGACTGCAGACATAATACAAGAGATGGTCAGAGACTGCAGACATGATACAGGAAATGGTCAGAGCCTGCAGACATAATACAGGAGATGGTCAGAGACTGTGGACATGATACAGGAGATGGTCAGAGACTGCAGACATGATACAAGAGATGGTCAGAGACTGCAGACATGATACAGGAGATGGTCAGAGCCTGCAGACATAATACAGGAGATGGTCAGAGACTGGAGACATGATACAGGAGATGGTCAGAGCCTGCAGACATAATACAGGAGATGGTCAGAGACTGTGGACATGATACAGGAGATGGTCAGAGACTGTGGACATGATACAGGAGATGGTCAGAGACTGCAGACATGATACAGGAGATGGTTAGAGGCTGGCAACATGATCAGAGGCTGGGGAAAAGATCAGAGGCTGCGGACATGGTCAGAGGCTGCGGATATGGTCAGAGGCTGCGGACATGGACCACCCCCCGGCCCAAGCACAGCCGAGGTGAACTGTGACCGCCCCTCCACTCGAGCCCAGCCAAGCGGGACCGTCCCCCCCACGACCGAGCCAAGCCGAGCGGAGACCGCAGCTGCCATTCACTTTATGCCGCTTTTATGGGGGACTGTATTTGTGCGGACTCGGTGGGGTGCTTTTATTCTTGCAGGGGCAGCTTTCTTGACGCCCCCCCGCAAAGTGCCGCCCTAGGTCTGGGCCTTGTCGCCTAGACTAAGACACAGCACTGCTCTAAGGAGCAGGGCCCTCCGATTCCTCCTGTATTAAAGTGCATTGTATCTGCACTGTCTACCCTCAAGTTGTAAAGCACTGCGTAAACTGTTGGCGCTATATACATCCTGTATAATAATAATAATAATAATAATAATAATATCCAAAACAATCTAATTTCTTTATAAAATTTAAGCCAAAATCACAGCGGGCCCTTTACCACATGATCAGCTGTCAGCCAATCAGCAGCTTTTTTTTCCTACACACTGTCAGTGTGAAGAAAAGAATAAAGCCAGAAACCGGCTTCTGTTAGAGGGACATCGGTCCCCTAAGTGCCCACCAGTGCTGCCTATCAGTGCCATCTATCAGTGCCCAACAGTACTGCCAATGAGTGCTTTATTATCAGTGCCCACCAGTGCCATCTATCAGTGCCCAACAGTACTGCCAATCAGTGCTTTATTATCAGTGCCCACCAGTGCCATCTATCTGTGCCCATCAGTACTGCCAACTATCAGTGCTGCCAATCAGTGCCTCATTATCAGTGCCCTTCAGTGCTACCAATCAGTGCCCACCTATGCTGCGTAACAGTGCCCCCTGATCAGTGCCCACCAGTGCCACCTATCAGTGAAGGAGAAAAATTACCCGGTTGCAAAATTTTATAACAAAATCTGAAAAACTTTTTTTTTTTCAAAATGTTTGGTCTTTTTTTTGTTGGTTTAGCAAAAAATAAACACCCCAGCAGTGATTAAATACCACCAAAAGAAAACTAGAAAAAATAAAATAATAAAAATGTCATATGGGTACAGTGTTGTATGACCGCGCGATTGTCATTCAAAGTATGACAGCGCTGAAAGCTGAAAATGGGTCTGGGCAGGAAGGGGGTGAAAGTGCCCAGGCCAATCCAAAAAGGATTTATTTGATTTCTACATTCCAATCATGTGACTCGATCGTGTGAATCACACCGGATACTCCAAGTACAACTAAAGCCAAGACTTTTTTCTTTTTTAGCTGTGGATGGAGTGCAGAAGGATGAGACCCCCTGTCAGTTTTTATCGCTGTCTGTGCCCCCTGGTAGGGAGATCCCCCCCGCCTCTCTATTTCTCCTTTTTACCATTATCACTGAAAGTGAAAGAAAATCCCAAATTTAAAGTTGCCACCAGAACTGGAATAGAGGTGAATCTTCCACTGGGGACACTATTTCTGGACAACCAGTAATTCCCTCACTTCCTGTTTTGGCGATGGGACAGGAAGTGAGGGGGAATCTTCCTAATGAGACACAGATGGCTAAGGAAAAAAAAATTACTGACAGGGGTTATAACACCCCCCCTCCTCCATCCATCCCCTGCACTCCCGCCTTTCCATTCATCCACCTACACCCCCGCCTCCTCCATTCATTACCCTACACCCCCACCTCCTCTATTCATCCCCTACACCCCCGCCTCGTCCATTCATCCCCCTACACCCCCCCTCCTCCATCCATCCCCTGCACTCCCGCCTCCTCCATTCATTCCCCTACACCCCCACCTCCTCTATTCATCCCCTACACCCCCGCCTCCTCCATTCATCCCCCTACACCCCCGCCTCCTCCATTTATCCCCTACACCCCCACCTCCTCCATTCATCCCCTGCACCCCCCCTCCTCCTCCATTCATCCCCTACACCCCCGCCACCTCCATTCATCCCCTGCACCCCCCCTCCTCCATTCATCCACCTACACCCCCAGCCTTCTCCATTCATCCCCTACACCCCCTCCTCCTCCATTCATCCCCTACACCCCCACCTCCTCCATTCATCCACCTACACCCCCAGCCTTCTCCATTCATCCCCTACACCCCCTCCTCCTCCATTCATCCCCTACACCCCCACCTCCTCCATTCATCCACCTACACCCCCGCCACCTCCATTCATCCCCTGCACCCCCCCTCCTCCATTCATCCACCTACACCCCCAGCCTTCTCCATTCATCCCCTACACCCCCTCCTCCTCCATTCATCCCCTACACCCCCACCTCCTCCATTCATCCACCTACACCCCCGCCACCTCCATTCATCCCCTGCACCCCCCCTCCTCCATTCATCCCCTACACCCCCACCTCCTCCATTCATCCACCTACACCCCCAGCCTTCTCCATTCATTCCCCTACACCCCCGCCTCCTCCATCCATCCCCTGCACTCCCGCCTCCTCCATTCATTCCCCTACACCCCGCCTCCTCCATTCATCCCCTACACCTCCGCCTCCTCCATTTATCCCCTACACCCCACCTCCTCCATTCATCCCCTGCACCCCCCCTCCTCCTCCATTCATCCCCTACACCCCCGCCACCTCCATTCATCCCCTGCACCCCCCCTCCTCCATTTATCCCCTACACCCCCACCTCCTCCATTCATCCCCTGCACCCCCCCTCCTCCATTTATCCCCTACACCCCCGCCTCCTCCATTCATCCACCTACACCCCCACCTCCTCCATTCATCCACCTACACCCCCGCCTCCTCCATTCATCCACCTACACCGCCGCCTCCTCCATTCATCCCCTACACCCCACCTCCTCCATTCATCCCCTGCACCCCCCTCCTCCTCCATTCATCCCCCGCCTCCTCCATTTATCCCCTACACCCCCACCTCCTCTATTCATCCCCTGCACCCCCTCCTCCTCCATTCATCCCCCGCCTCCTCCATTCATCCACCTACACCTCCTCCTCCTCCATTCATCCACCTACACCCCCGCCTCCTCCATTCATCCACCTACACCCCGGCCTCCTCCATTCATCCCCTGCACCCCCCTCCTCCTCCATTCATCCCCCGCCTCCTCCATTCATCCCCTACACCGCCACCTCCTCCATTCATCCCCTGCACCCCCCTCCTCCTCCATTCATCCCCCGCCTCCTCCATTCATCCCCTGCACCCCCCCTCCTCCATTTATCCCCTACACCCCCGCCTCCTCCATTCATCCACCTACACCCCCGCCTCCTCCATTCATCCACCTACACCCCGCCTCCTCCTCCATTCATCCCCCGCCTCCTCCATTCATCCCCTGCACCCCCCCTCCTCCATTTATCCCCTACACCCCCGCCTCCTCCATTCATCCACCTACACCCCCAGCCTCCTCCATTCATTCCCCTACACCCCCACCTCCTCTATTCATCCCCTACACCCCCGCCTCCTCCATTCATCCCCCTACACCCCCGCCTCCTCCATTTATCCCCTACACCCCCACCTCCTCCATTCATCCCCTGCACCCCCCCCCCTCCTCCATTTATCCCCTGCACCCCCCTCCTCCATTTATCCCCTACACCCCCGCCACCTCCATTCATCCCCCTAGACCCCCCTCCTCCTCCATTCATCCCCTACACCTCCACCTCCTCCATTCATCCCCTGCACCCCCCCCTCCTCCATTTATCCCCTACACCCCCGCCTCCTCCATTCATCCACCTACACCCCCGCCTCCTCCATTTATCCCCTACACCCCCACCTCCTCCATTCATCCCCTGCACCCCCCCCCCTCCTCCATTTATCCCCTGCACCCCCCTCCTCCATTTATCCCCTACACCCCCGCCACCTCCATTCATCCCCCTAGACCCCCCTCCTCCTCCATTCATCCCCTACACCTCCACCTCCTCCATTCATCCCCTACACCCCCACCTCCTCCATTCATCCCCTGCACCCCCCTCCTCCTCCATTCATCCCCCGCCTCCTCCATTTATCCCCTACACCCCCACCTCCTCTATTCATCCCCTACACCCCCCCCTCCTCCATTTATCCCCTACACCCCCACCTCCTCCATTCATCCCCTGCACCCCCCTCCTCCTCCATTCATCCCCTACACCCCCGCCACCTCCATTCATCCCCTGCACCCCCCCTCCTCCATTTATCCCCTACACCCCCGCCTCCTCCATTCATCCCCTACACCCCCACCTCCTCCATTCATCCCCTGCATCCCCCCTCCTCCATTCATCCACCTACACCCCCGCCTCCTCCATTCATCCACCTACACCCCCGCCTCCTCCATTCATCCCCTACACCCCCGCCTCCTCCATTCATCCCCTACACCCCCGCCTCCTCCATTCATCCACCTACACCCCCGCCTCCTCCATTCATCCCCTACACCCCCGCCTCCTCCATTCATCTCCTACACCCCCGCCTCCTCCATTCATCCCCTACACCCCCGCCTCCTCCATTCATCCCCTACACCCCCGCCTCCTCCATTCATCCCCTACACCCCCCTCCTCCTCCATTCATCCCCTACACCCCCACCTCCTCCTCTATTCATCCCCTACACCCCCACCTCCTCCATTCATCCCCTACACCCCCCGCCTCCTTCATTCATCCCCTGCACCCCCCACCTCCTCCATTCATCCACCTACACCCCTGCCTCCTCCATTCATCCCCCTACACCCCCTGCCTCCTCCATTCATCCCCTACACCCCCTCCTCCTCCATTCATCCCCCTACACCCCTGCCTCCTCCATTCATCCACCTACACCCCTGCCTCCTCCATTCATCCACCTACACCCCCGCCTCCTCTATTCATCCCCTACACCCCCGCCTCCTCCATTCATCCACCTACACCCCCGCCTCCTCCATTCATTCCCCTACACCCCCACCTCCTCTATTCATCCCCTACACCCCCACCTCCTCTATTCATCCCCTACACCCCCGCCTCCTCCATTCATTCCCCTACACCCCCACCTCCTCTATTCATCCCCTACACCCCCTGTCTCCTCCATTCATTCCCCTACACCCCCGCCTCCTCCATTCATCCCCTACACCCCCGCCTCCTCCATTCATCCCCTACACCCCCACCTCCTCCATTCATCCCCTGCACCCCCCTCCTCCTCCATTCATCCCCTACACCCCCCGCCTCCTCCATTTATCCCCTACACCCCCGCCTCCTCCATTCATCCACCTACACCCCTGCCTCCTCCATTCATCCACCTACACCCCCGCCTCCTCCATTCATTCCCCTACACCCCCACCTCCTCTATTCATCCCCTACACCCCCACCTCCTCCATTCATCCCCTACACCCCCGCCTCCTCCATCATCCCCGACACCCCCACCTCCTCCATTCATCCCCTGCACCCCCCTCCTCCTCCATTCATCCCCTACACCCCCCGCCTCCTCCATTTATCCCCTACACCCCCACCTCCATTAATCCCCCTACACCCCCTCCATTCATCCCTACACCCCCCACCTCCTCCATTCATCCACCTACACCCCCGCCTCCTCCATTCATCCCCTACACCCCCGCCTCCTCCATTCATCCACCTACACCCCCGCCTCCCCCCATTCATCCCCTACACCCCCACCTCCTCCATTCATCCCCCTACACCCCCACCACCTCCATTCATCCCTACACCCCCACCTCCTCCATTTATCCCCTGCACCCCCCTCCTCCATTCATTCCCCTACACCCCCACCTCCTCCATTCATCCCCTACACCCCTGCCTCCTCCATTCATCCCCTACACCCCCACCTCCTCCATTCATCCCCTACACCCCACCTCCTCCATTCATCCCCCTACACCCCCACCACCTCCTCCATTCATTCCCCTACACCCCCACCTCCTCTATTCATCCCCTACACCCCCACCTCCTCTATTCATCCCCTACACCCCCACCTCCTCTATTAATCCCCTGCACCCCCCCTCCTCCATTCATTCCCCTACACCCCCACCTCCTCCATTCATCCCGTACACCCCCTGTCTCCTCCATTCATCACCTGCACCCCCACCTCCTCCATTCATTCCCCTACACCCCCTGCCTCCTCCATTCATCCCCCTACACCCCCGCCTCCTCCATTCATCCCCTACACCCCCACCTCCTCCATTCATCCCCCTACACCCCCACCTCCTCCTCCATTCATCCCCTACACCTCCTCCATTCTTCCCCTACACCCCCACCTCCTCCATTCATTCCCCTACACCCCCTGCCTCCTCCATTCATTCCCCTACACCCCCACCTCCTCTATTCATCCCCTACACCCCCACCTCCTCTATTCATCCCCTGCACCCCCCTCCTCCATTCATTCCCCTACACCCCCCTCCTCCATTCATTCCCCTACACCCCCTGCCTCCTCCATTTATCCCCCTACACCCCTGCCTCCTCCATTCATCCACTACACCCCCACCTCCTCCATTCATTCCCCTACACCCCCTGCCTCCTCCATTCATTCCCCTACACCCCCCTCCTCCATTCATTCCCCTACACCCCCACCTCCTCCATTCATTCCCCTACACCCCCGCCTCCTCCATTCATCCCCTACACCCCCACCTCCTCCATTCATTCCCCTACACCCCCGCCTCGTCCATTCATTGCCCTACACCCCCACCTCCTCCATTCATTCCCCTACACCCCCGCCTCGTCCATTCATCCCCCTACACCCCCTGCCTCCTTCATTCATCCCCCTACACCCCACCTCCCCCATTCATCCCCTACACCCCCGCCTCCTCCATTCATCCCCTACACCCCCACCTCCTCCATTTATCCCCTGCACCCCCCTCCTCCATTCATTCCCCTACACCCCCACCTCCTCCATTCATCCCCTACACCTCCTGCCTCCTCCATTCATCCCCTACACCCCCACCTCCTCCATTCATCCCCCTACACCCCCACCACCTCCTCCATTCATTCCCCTACACCCCCACCTCCTCCTCTATTCATCCCCTACACCCCCACCACCTCCTCTATTCATCCCCTACACCCCCACCTCCTCCTCCATTAATCCCCTACACCCCCACCTCCTCCTCCATTAATCCCCTACACCCCCACCACCTCCTCTATTCATCCCCTACACCCCCGCCTCCTCCATTCATTCCCCTACACCCCCACCTCCTCCATTCATTCCCCTACACCCCCGCCTCGTCCATTCATCCCCCTACACCCCCGCCTCCTCCATTCATTCCCCTACACCCCCACCTCCTCCATTCATTCCCCTACACCCCCGCCTCGTCCATTCATCCCCCTACACCCCCACCTCCTCCATTCATTCCCCTACACCCCCGCCTCCTCCATCCATCCCCTACACCCCCGCCTCCTCCATTCATTCCCCTACACCCCCGCCTCCTCCATCCATCCCCTGCACTCCCGCCTCCTCCATTCATTCCCCTACACCCCCGCCTCCTCCATTCATCCCCCTACACCCCCGCCTCCTCCAATCATCCCCCTACACCCCCGCCTCCTCCATCCATCCCCTACACCCCCGCCTCCTCCATTCATTCCCCTACACCCCGCCTCCTCCATCCATCCCCTGCACTCCCCCTCCTCCATTCATCCACCTACACCCCCGCCTCCTCCATTCATTCCCCTACACCCCCTGCCTCCTCCATTCATTCCCCTACACCCCCGCCTCCTCCATTCATCCCCCTACACCCCCACCACCTCCTCCATTCATTCCCCTACACCCCCACCTCCTCCTCTATTCCTCCCCTACACCCCCACCACCTCCTCTATTCATCCCCTACACCCCCACCTCCTCCTCCATTAATCCCCTACACCCCCACCTCCTCCTCCATTAATCCCCTACACCCCCACCACCTCCTCTATTCATCCCCTACACCCCCGCCTCCTCCATTCATTCCCCTACACCCCCACCTCCTCCATTCATTCCCCTACACCCCCGCCTCGTCCATTCATCCCCCTACACCCCCGCCTCCTCCATTCATTCCCCTACACCCCCACCTCCTCCATTCATTCCCTACACCCCCGCCTCGTCCATTCATCCCCCTACACCCCCACCTCCTCCATTCATTCCCCTACACCCCCACCTCCTCCATTCATTCCCCTACACCCCCGCCTCCTCCATCCATCCCCTACACCCCCGCCTCCTCCATTCATTCCCCTACACCCCCGCCTCCTCCATCCATCCCCTGCACTCCCGCCTCCTCCATTCATTCCCCTACACCCCCGCCTCCTCCATTCATCCCCCTACACCCCCGCCTCCTCCAATCATCCCCCTACACCCCCGCCTCCTCCATCCATCCCCTACACCCCCGCCTCCTCCATTCATTCCCCTACACCCCCGCCTCCTCCATCCATCCCCTGCACTCCCCCTCCTCCATTCATCCACCTACACCCCCGCCTCCTCCATTCATTCCCCTACACCCCCTGCCTCCTCCATTCATTCCCCTACACCCCCGCCTCCTCCATTCATCCCCCTACACCCCCACCACCTCCTCCATTCATTCCCCTACACCCCCACCTCCTCCTCTATTCCTCCCCTACACCCCCACCACCTTCTCTATTCATCCCCTACACCCCCACCTCCTCCTCCATTAATCCCCTACACCCCCACCTCCTCCTCCATTAATCCCCTACACCCCCACCACCTCCTCTATTCATCCCCTACACCCCCGCCTCCTCCATTCATTCCCCTACACCCCCACCTCCTCCATTCATTCCCCTACACCCCCGCCTCGTCCATTCATCCCCCTACACCCCCGCCTCCTCCATTCATTCCCCTACACCCCCACCTCCTCCATTCATTCCCCTACACCCCCGCCTCGTCCATTCATCCCCCTACACCCCCACCTCCTCCATTCATTCCCCTACACCCCCACCTCCTCCATTCATTCCCCTACACCCCCGCCTCCTCCATCCATCCCCTACACCCCCGCCTCCTCCATTCATTCCCCTACACCCCCGCCTCCTCCATCCATCCCCTGCACTCCCGCCTCCTCCATTCATTCCCCTACACCCCCGCCTCCTCCATTCATCCCCCTACACCCCCGCCTCCTCCAATCATCCCCCTACACCCCCGCCTCCTCCATCCATCCCCTACACCCCCGCCTCCTCCATTCATTCCCCTACACCCCCGCCTCCTCCATCCATCCCCTGCACTCCCCCTCCTCCATTCATCCACCTACACCCCCGCCTCCTCCATTCATTCCCCTACACCCCCTGCCTCCTCCATTCATTCCCCTACACCCCCGCCTCCTCCATTCATTCCCCTACACCCCCACCTCCTCCTCTATTCATCCCCTACACCCCCACCACCTCCTCTATTCATCCCCTACACCCCCACCTCCTCCTCCATTAATCCCCTACACCCCCACCACCTCCTCTATTCATCCCCTACACCCCCGCCTCCTCCATTCATTCCCCTACACCCCCACCTCCTCCATTCATTCCCCTACACCCCCGCCTCATCCATTCATCCCCCTACACCCCCGCCTCCTCCATTCATTCCCCTACACCCCCACCTCCTCCATTCATTCCCCTACACCCCCGCCTCGTCCATTCATCCCCCTACACCCCCGCCTCCTCCATTCATTCCCCTACACCCCCTGCCTCCTCCATTCATTCCCCTACACCCCCGCCTCCTCCATTCATCCCCTACACCCCCACCACCTCCTCCATTCATTCCCCTACACCCCCACCTCCTCCTCTATTCATCCCCTACACCCCCACCACCTCCTCTATTCATCCCCTACACCCCCGCCTCCTCCATTCATTCCCCTACACCCCCGCCTCGTCCATTCATCCCCCTACACCCCCGCCTCGTCCATTCATCCCCCTACACCCCCCGCCTCCTCCATTCATTCCCCTACACCCCCACCTCCTCCATTCATTCCCCTACACCCCGCCTCGTCCATTCATCCCCCTACACCCCCACCTCCTCCATTCATTCCCCTACACCCCCACCTCCTCCATTCATTCCCCTACACCCCCGCCTCCTCCATCCATCCCCTACACCCCCGCCTCCTCCATTCATTCCCCTACACCCCCGCCTCCTCCATCCATCCCCTGCACTCCCGCCTCCTCCATTCATTCCCCTTCACCCCCGCCTCCTCCATTCATCCCCCTACACCCCCGCCTCCTCCAATCATCCCCCTACACCCCCGCCTCCTCCATCCATCCCCTACACCCCCGCCTCCTCCATTCATTCCCCTACACCCCCGCCTCCTCCATCCATCCCCTGCACTCCCCCTCCTCCATTTATCCACCTACACCCCCGCCTCCTCCATTCATTCCCCTACACCCCCTGCCTCCTCCATTCATTCCCCTACACCCCCGCCTCCTCCATTCATCCCCCTACACCCCCACCACCTCCTCCATTCATTCCCCTACACCCCCACCTCCTCCTCTATTCATCCCCTACACCCCCGCCTCCTCCATTCATTCCCCTACACCCCCACCTCCTCCATTCATTCCCCTACACCCCCGCCTCGTCCATTCATCCCCCTACACCCCCGCCTCCTCCATTCATTCCCCTACACCCCCACCTCCTCCATTCATTCCCCTACACCCCCGCCTCGTCCATTCATCCCCCTACACCCCCACCTCCTCCATTCATTCCCCTACACCCCCACCTCCTCCATTCATTCCCCTACACCCCCGCCTCCTCCATCCATCCCCTACACCCCCGCCTCCTCCATTCATTCCCCTACACCCCCGCCTCCTCCATCCATCCCCTGCACTCCCGCCTCCTCCATTCATTCCCCTACACCCCCGCCTCCTCCATTCATCCCCCTACACCCCCGCCTCCTCCAATCATCCCCCTACACCCCCGCCTCCTCCATCCATCCCCTACACCCCCGCCTCCTCCATTCATTCCCCTACACCCCCGCCTCCTCCATCCATTCCCCTACACCCCCGCCTCCTCCATCCATCCCCTGCACTCCCCCTCCTCCATTCATCCACCTACACCCCCGCCTCCTCCATTCATTCCCCTACACCCCCTACCTCCTCCATTCATTCCCCTACACCCCCGCCTCCTCCATTCATCCCCTACACCCCCACCACCTCCTCCATTCATTCCCCTACACCCCCACCTCCTCCTCTATTCATCCCCTACACCCCCACCACCTCCTCTATTCATCCCCTACACCCCCACCTCCTCCTCCATTAATCCCCTACACCCCCACCACCTCCTCTATTCATCCCCTACACCCCCGCCTCCTCCATTCATTCCCCTACACCCCCGCCTCGTCCATTCATCCCCCTACACCCCCGCCTCCTCCATTCATTCCCCTACACCCCCACCTCCTCCATTCATTCCCCTACACCCCCGCCTCGTCCATTCATCCCCCTACACCCCCGCCTCCTCCATTCATTCCCCTACACCCCCTGCCTCCTCCATTCATTCCCCTACACCCCCGCCTCCTCCATTCATCCCCCTACACCCCCACCACCTCCTCCATTCATTCCCCTACACCCCCACCTCCTCCTCTATTCATCCCCTACACCCCCACCACCTCCTCTATTCATCCCCTACACCCCCGCCTCCTCCATTCATTCCCCTACACCCCGCCTCGTCCATTCATCCCCCTACACCCCCGCCTCGTCCATTCATCCCCCTACACCCCCGCCTCCTCCATTCATTCCCCTACACCCCCACCTCCTCCATTCATTCCCCTACACCCCCGCCTCGTCCATTCATCCCCCTACACCCCCACCTCCTCCATTCATTCCCCTACACCCCCACCTCCTCCATTCATTTCCCTACACCCCCGCCTCCTCCATCCATCCCCTACACCCCCGCCTCCTCCATTCATTCCCCTACACCCCCACCTCCTCCATTCATTCCCCTACACCCCCGCCTCCTCCATCCATCCCCTACACCCCCACCTCCTCCATTCATTCCCCTACACCCCCGCCTCCTCCATCCATCCCCTGCACTCCCGCCTCCTCCATTCATCCCCCTACACCCCCGCCTCCTCCATTCATTCCCCTACACCCCCGCCTCGTCCATTCATCCCCCTACACCCCCACCTCCTCCATTCATTCCCCTACACCCCCACCTCCTCCATTCATTCCCCTACACCCCCGCCTCCTCCATTCATTCCCCTACACCCCCGCCTCCTCCATCCATCCCCTGCACTCCCCCTCCTCCATTCATTCCCCTACACCCCCGCCTCCTCCATTCATCCCCCTACACCCCCGCCTCCTCCATTCATTCCCCTACACCCCCGCCTCGTCCATTCATCCCCCTACACCCCCACCTCCTCCATTCATTCCCCTACACCCCCACCTCCTCCATTCATTCCCCTACACCCCCGCCTCCTCCATTCATTCCCCTACACCCCCTGCCTCCTCCATTCATTCCCCTACACCCCCGCCTCCTCCATTCATTCCCCTACACCCCCACCTCCTCCTCTATTCATCCCCTACACCCCCGCCTCCTCCATTCATCCCCCTACACCCCCACCTCCTCCATTCATCCCCTACACCCCCACCTCCTCCTCCATTCATCCCCTACACCCCCACCTCTTACTCTGTTCATCCCCTACAACCCCACCTCCTCCTCTATTCATCCCCTGCACCCCCACCTCCTCTATTCATCCCCTACAACGCCCCACCTCCTCCATTCATCCCCTACACCTCCTCCATTCATCCCCTACACCCTCCGCCTCCTCCATTCATCCCCTACACCTCCTCCATTCATCCCCTACACCCTCCGCCTCCTCCATTCATCCCCTACACCCTCCGCCTCCTCCATTCATCCCCCTAAACCCCTGCCTCCTCCATTCATCCCCTCCCCCTCCCGTCTCCCTCAGGGACTCCAGTGCGCGCTCCCGGGTCTCTCCTTATTTCTCTCCTCTCGGCCGGGCGCGCGCTTTCTGCGGTGCTGCGTGACGTCACCAACCGGAGCCGCGCACGCACCGCCCCCTCTGCGCCTGACTGACTAGACGTGACCGAGCTGAACCGAACGACACCGGCGAGAGGTGAGACCGGGGGGGGGGAGGGCGGAAGGGGCGGGTGTGAGGTGGGGGGAGCTGACCGAATACCGGGCCTGAGGAGGGGGAGGGGAGGATCCGGATATCATTACCGGCCATCATCTCCATTCATTTCTAGATGTCCGCCAGGAGACTCCCTCCTACCCATATAATATACAGGAGACCCCCCTCCCCCATATATATATAATATACAGGAGACTCCCTCCTACCCATATAATATACAGGAGACCCCCCCCCCCCATATATATATATAATATACAGGAGACCCCCCCCCCCATATATATATAATATACAGGAGACCCCCCTCCCCATATATATATAATATACAGGAGACCCCCCCCCCATATATATATAATATACAGGAGACCCCCCCATATATATATAATATACAGGAGACCCCCTCCCCCCCCATATAATATACAGGAGACTCCCCCCCCATATATATATAATATACAGGAGACTCCCTCCTACCCATATAATATACACAGGAGACCCCCCCTCCCCCCATATACTATACAGGAGACCCCCCCCCCCATATATATAATATACAGGAGACTCCCCCCCCCCCCCCCCCATATATATATAATATACAGGAGACTCCCCCCCCCCCATATATATATAATATACAGGAGACCCCCCTCCCCCCCATATATATAATATACAGGAGACTCCCCTCCCCCCCATATATATAATATACAGGAGACTCCCCCCCCCCCCCCATATATATAATATACAGGAGACCCCCCTCCCCCCATATATATAATATACAGGAGACCCCCCTCCCCCCATATATATAATATACAGGAGACCCCCCTCCCCCCCATATATAATATACAGGAGACTCCCCCCCCCCCCCATATAATATACAGGAGACTCCCCCCCCCCCCCCATATATATATATAATATACAGGAGACTCCCTCCTACCCATATAATATACACAGGAGACCCCCCTCCCCCCATATACTATACAGGAGACCCCCCCTCCCCCCATATATATAATATACAGGAGACTCCCCCCCCCCCCCATATAATATACAGGAGACCCCCCTCCCCCATATATATATAATATACAGGAGACCCCCCCCCCATATATATATAATATACAGGAGACCCCCCCCCATATATATATATAATATACAGGAGACCCCCTCCCCCCCCATATAATATACAGGAGACCCCCCCCTCCCCCCATATATATAATATACAGGAGACCCCCCTCCCCCCATATATATATAATATACAGGAGACCCCCCTCCCCCCATATATATAATATACAGGAGACCCCCCTCCCCCATATATATAATATACAGGAGACCCCCCTCCCCCCCATATATATAATATACAGGAGACCCCCCCCCCCCATATATATAATATACAGGAGACTCCCTCCTACCCATATACTATTCAGGAGACCCCCCCTCCCCCCCATATATATAATATACAGGAGACTCCCCCCCCCCCCCCATATATATATAATATACAGGAGACTCCCCCCCCCCCCATATATATATAATATACAGGAGACCCCCCTCCCCCCCCATATATATAATATACAGGAGACTCCCCCCCCCCCCCAATATATAATATACAGGAGACTCCCCTCCCCCCCATATATATAATATACAGGAGACCCCCTCCCCCCCATATATATAATATACAGGAGACTCCCCCCCCCCCCCATATATATAATATACAGGAGACTCCCCCCCCCCCCCCCCATATATATAATATACAGGAGACCCCCCCTCCCCCCATATATATATAATATACAGGAGACCCCCCTCCCCCCCCATATATAATATACAGGAGACTCCCCCCCCCCCCCATATAATATACAGGAGACTCCCCTCCCCCCATATATATATATAATATACAGGAGACTCCCCCATATATATATAATATACAGGAGACCCCCCCATATATATAATATACAGGAGACTCCCCTCCCCCCCATATATATAATATACAGGAGACCCCCCTCCCCCCATATATATAATATACAGGAGACCCCCCCCATATATATAATATACAGGAGACTCCCCCCCCATATATATAATATACAGAAGACTCCCCTCCCCCCATATATATAATATACAGGAGACCCCCCTCCCCCCCATATATAATATACAGGAGACTCCCCCCCCCCCATATAATATACAGGAGACCCCCCCCCCATATAATATACAGGAGACTCCCCCCCCCCCCCCATATATATATAATATACAGGAGACTCCCCTCCCCCCCATATATATAATTTACAGGAGACTCCCCCCCCCATATATATAATATACAGGAGACTCCCCTCCCCCCCATATATATATAATATACAGGAGACCCCCCCTCCCCCCATATATATAATATACAGGAGACCCCCTCCCCCCCATATATATAATATACAGGAGACCCCCTCCCCCCATATATATAATATACAGGAGACCCCCCTCCCCCCATATATATAATATACAGGAGACCCCCCTCCCCCCCCATATATATAATATACAGGAGACCCCCCTCCCCCCCCATATATATAATATACAGGAGACTCCCCCCCCCATATATATAATATACAGGAGACTCCCCTCCCCCCCATATATATAATATACAGGAGACCCCCCCTCCCCCCCATATATATAATATACAGGAGACCCCCCTCCCCCCCATATATATAATATACAGGAGACCCCCCTCCCCCCCATATATATAATATACAGGAGACCCCCCTCCCCCCATATATATAATATACAGGAGACCCCCCTCCCCCCCATATATATAATATACAGGAGACCCCCCTCCCCCCATATATATAATATACAGGAGACTCCCCCTCCCCCCCCATATATATAATATACAGGAGACCCCCCTCCCCCCCATATATAATATACAGGAGACCCCCTCCTACCCATATATATAATATACAGGAGACTCCCCCCCCCCCCCCATATATATAATATACAGGAGACTCCCCTCCCCCCCATATAATATACAGGAGACTCCCCCCCCCCCCCCCCCCCCCATATATATAATATACAGGAGACTCCCCCCCCCCCCCCCCATATAATATACAGGAGACCCCCCCACATATATATATATATATATATATATAATATACAGGAGACCCCCCCCCCCCCATACATATAATATATACAGGAGACTCCCCCCCATATATATATAATATACAGGAGACTCCCCCCCCCCCCCCCCATATATATATATAATATACAGGAGACTCCCCCCCCCCCCCCCATATATATATATAATATATAAAATATACAGGAGACCCCCCCATATATATATATATATATATATATATATATATATATATATATATATATATATAATATACAGGAGACTCCCCCCCCCCCCATATATATAATATACAGGAGACTCCCCCCCCCCATATATATAATATATACAGGAGACTCCCCCCCCATATATATATATATAATATACAGGAGACTCCCCCCCCCCATATATATAATATACAGGAGACTCCCCCCCATATATATAATATACAGGAGACCCCCCCCCCCATATATATAATATACAGGAGACTCCCCCCCCCCCCATATATATAATATATACAGGAGACTCCCCCCCCCCCCCATGTATATATAATATACAGGAGACTCCCCCCCATATATATAATATACAGGAGACTCCCCCCCCCCCCATGTATATATAATATACAGGAGACTCCCCCCCCATATATATAATATACAGGAGACCCCCCCATATATATAATATACAGGAGACTCCCCCCCCCCCCCCCCATATATATATATATATATATATATATATATATATATATATATATATATATATATAGTATACAGGAGACCCCCCCATATATATAATATACAGGAGACTCCCCCCCCCCCATATATATATAATATACAGGAGACTCCCCCCCCCCCCCATATATATATAATATACAGGAGACCCCCCCCCCATATATATAATATACAGGAGACTCCCCCCCCCCCCATATATATATAATATACAGGAGACTCCCCCCCCCCCCCATATATATATAATATACAGGAGACCCCCCCCCCATATATATAATATACAGGAGACTCCCCCCCCCCCATATATATAAAATATACAGGAGACCCCCCCCCCACATATAATATACAGGAGACCCCCCCATATATATAATATACAGGAGACCCCCCCCATATATATATAATATACAGGAGACTCCCCCCCCCCCCCATATATATATAGTATACAGGAGACCCCCCCCCATATATATATATATATATATATATATAGTATACAGGAGACCCCCCCCCATATATATATATATATATAAAATACAGGAGACCCCCCCCCCCCATATATATATATATATATATATATATATATATATATATATATATATATATATATATATATATGAGGGCACCCCTCCCCCACATATTAGAGGAAACCCCCCCTAAAAAAATAATATATATATATTGACACACTTCTCTCACATAGGAGAGGAGACCCCCCCATAAATGATATATACACTTATACCCCCATATATATAGTATATAAAGGGATACCCCTTCCCCACTTACCTCATAGGAAGGATGACCCCCCTATATACAGTAGAATATAGTACACTATATAAAGGTTACACCCCCATATCCATACTGTATACAGGGACCCCCACATTATATATACCCCTCACCCCCCCATATCCATACTGTATACAGGGACCCCCACATTATATATACCCCTCACCCCCCCATATCCATACTGTATACAGGGACCCCCACATTATATATACCCCTCACTCTATAGATATTATAGAAGATTTCTATTGGGGATGTTCTCCTCCTAATACTCCAATAACAGCAACTGATACTTTGTGGTGAGATTTGTGTCCATAGAAAATGAATGAGAGCAAATCACACAGCACAGAATCGTATACAATTCTACAGGAATGCGGTGTGATTCCTATCCGAATCCCATGTGGTATCCCCCACCGCTCCTGTGTGACCCCAGGCTAAAATCACCCCCCCCCTAATCCCCCCCACCCCCAATCCCTCCCATCCTCCCACCCCCCCACCCCAAATTCACCCCCCAATCCATCCACCCCCCAATCCCTCCCATCCACCCATCCCCCCCAATCCCTCCCATCCTCCCACCCCCCCACCCCAAATTCACCCCCCAATCCATCCACCCCCCAATCCCTCCCATCCTCCCACCCCCCACCCCAAATTCACCCCCCAATCCCTCCCATCCACCCATCCCCCTCCCACCCCCCCACCCCAAATTCACCCCCCAATTCCTCCCATCCACCCATCCCCCCCAATCCCTCCCACCCCCCACCCCAAATTCACCCCCCAATCCATCCACCCCCCAATCCCTCCCATCCACCCATCCCCCCCCAATCCCTCCCATCCTCCCACCCCCCACCCCAAATTCACCCCCCAAT
>JBBDGP010005222.1:42500-71494 GCA_037952835.1 Lithobates septentrionalis | reverse complement strand
CACTATTTATTCATATTGTTTAAAAAGGTGCAGTTTAGGTATGGCAATTTTTACATGGTTACATTGGTCCAATGTAAGTATTTACAGTGCATCCGGAAAGTATTCACAGCGCTTCACTTTTTCCACATTTATGTTGCTGCCTTATTCCAACATGGATTCAATTCATTATTTCCCTCAAAGTTCTACAACAATACCCCATAATGACAACGTGAAAGAAGTTTCTTTAAAATCTTTGCAAATTTATTTAAAAAGAATAATAATAAATCACATGTATAAAAGTATTCACAGCCTTTGCCATGACACTCAAAATTGAGCTCAGGTGCATCCCATTTCTACTGATCATCTTTGGATGTTTCTACAACCTGATTGGAGTCCAGCTGTGATAAATTCAGTTGATTGGACATGATTTGGAAAGGCGCACACCTGTCTATATAAGGTCCCACAGTTAACAGTGCATGTCAGAGCACAAACCAAGCCATGAAGTCCAAGAAATTGTCTGTAGACAGGATTGTATCGAGACACAGAAAAATATCTGCAGCACTGAAGGCCCCAATGAGCACAGTGGCCTCCATCATCCGTAAATGGAAGAAGTTTGGAACCACCAGGACTCTTCCTAGAGCGGGCTACCCGGCCAAACTGAGCGATCGGGGGAGAAGGGACTTAGTCAAGGAGGTGACCAAGAACCCAATAGTCACTCTGACAGAGCTTCAGCGTTTCTCTGTGTAGAGTGGAGAACCTTCTAGAAGAAGAAGAGCCCACCTGGAGTTTGCCAAAAGGCACCTGAAGGACGCTCAGCGCTGTGAATACTTTCCGGATGCACTGTATGTTCCATACCTGTGGGATTTCCGTGGAAGCTGGGAGGCACCGAAAGGTTCAGGCATCTGCAGCTAGCTAGAAGCCCAGATAAGGGGGGACCAGGCCTCAGAAGTGGGCCACAGGCCCAGCGGTTGAGAACCACAGGGCTAGGGGGATGGGAAAAGTGTCTTACTTACACAATTCTCTGCTCTCCCGCAGAGAGCACTCCCCTAAGCTGAGGCAGTGGACTGTCCCTCTGCGTCCTCGCATCCAATGCATCGGTCTTCAGGGACTCCAGAGGACCTCAGAACACTGGAAAGCAGGGGAAAAAGAGGCTGCGGGGACAGGTCAAGAACAGAGGAGCATGCAGAACGAAGGATCGGGTATGGGAAAATGCTTTACCCGGTCTTCCTAGACATAAAAACGGGAGAGGAGAGAGCTTGAGAGTAGGAGGTCTTGAGAAGAGCGGAGAGGATGGTTTCGGTCAGGGCTTTTTTTCCCCTCGGAGAATAGGTGCAGGAACTCCCCCGTTTGAGTCACCCCACACAACAATAGACTCCCCCAGCAACAATGGACTCCACTCCAACAACAATAGATTCCCTGCAGCAACAGTGAACCATCCACAACAAAATATCACACCCAGTAACAAATAATCACCCAAGCAACATTAGACCCCCCCCCCCCCCAGCAGCAACAACAGATCTCCCAGCAGCCAGCATCAATAGATCCTCCAGCAGCAAGTGAAAATAGACCCCTCCCTCAACAGTAGATCCCTTCCAGCAACATAAGACCCCCCACCAACAATAGATTCCCCATCAGCAACAAAATCACACAAAATCAGATCCCCACCAGTGACAATAAATCCCCCAGCAGCCAACATGAATAGACCCTCCAGCATACCTCATGCTATTACATACATTCAGTGCTGGAGGTGCCGGAACTGCGTTCCCCCGCATTCCCGCTGAAAAAAAGCCCTGGTTTGGGTGATATTTGGAGACAAGATTAGTGATGTAGCTCGGGGCAGAGTTGTGAATGGCTTTGTATGTTGTGGTTAGTATTTTGAATTTAATTCGCTGGGTGATTGGGAGCCAGTGTAGGGATTGAAGTAGAGGGTTGGCAGACACTGAGCGGTTGGTAAGGTGGATAAGTCTGGCAGCAGCATTCATGATAGACTGAAGAGGGGATAGCCTATGGAGAGGTAAGCCAATGAAAAGGGAGTTGCAATATTCAAGGTGAGAGATAACAAGGGAGTGAATGAGGAGCTTGGTGGTTTCATTTGTTAAAAAGGGGCAAATTTTAGAGATGTTATGGAGATGAATTCTACAAACTTTTGACAATGATTGGACTTGGGGCTGAAATGACAGGTCATAGTCTAGGATTACACCTACTACCCTGGCGTGAGGGGAGGGCCTGATAGTTGCATTGTTGATACTTTATAAAGCCTTTCCAAATGTATTTTGCCACAAAAATTTAACGCACCTAAGTTTGGGTTAAAAACTGGACCGGCTCTGTGACGTCAGCCAACAGCAAGCTTCAGCCCGCTGTCGGCTGAAAACGGGCAAAGGAGTGCAGAACGAACTGCACTACTGGGATCCATAGGAGAAGTACAGCCAAAAAAGCTTTGGCCATAATTCTCATTTCAATCATTTTCTACAGAGGGATGCCAGAGACATAAACAGACGTTTTGTTTTCTTAAAAGATTTCTCTTTCACAACCTGCTTATTTTTTTGGCTTTACAACTCTTCAGATTTCATTTAACAGCAGAAGAAGACAAAGTGTGGCACAATGAAAAAAAAATAAAAAATAATCTTGCCAATCTTTGCAAACAGATGCAGCGATGGAGGAGGAAGGAGGATGTGGTTTTTATATTATAATAGACAGGTTGATACTCATTGACAAATCCGTCATAACTAACCTCAGGGTGTGATCTCAAAACTAAAAGCTGCTGAAATCGCAACAAAAATGTAACCGGTTCCCTGTTGTACCACCTGCGCGCTTGTGGGACAATAAAAATAACGGGGAACAAATTGGTGCCATTTTCCAATAATATAAAAAATATAAAATACCATTTTTGTTATAAATATGCTGCACGGTTGAAAAAAAGGCCTAAAGCCCAACTCCGGGGAAAATAAAATGTTTTCCCTTGCAGTGGTGCTGTGCCCCAACTGCATAGGTTAATGGCTCTTTTTTGTCTACATCAGTGGTTCTCAACTCCTGTCCTCAGGACCCACTAACAGGCCAGGTTTGCAAGATAACTGAAATACATCACAGGTGATATCATTTGCTGCTCAGCAATTGCAGTATTCTAGTCTACATCTCCCCAAGGTAATACATAAAACCTGGCCTGTTAGTGGGTCCTGAGGACAGGAGTTGAGAACCATTGGTCTAGGGGATTGGAGAACAGAGGTATACTTACCCAATCCTCCACACACAAGACCGGTCCTTGCAGCTCCTGTGCCGCCCCCCCCCCCCCCCCCCAGTCTGGCAGTCTTCTGCGGTGGACTGTTCCTGACGTCATTATCATGCCCATAGACCTACTCTGGAAGGGAAGATGTCAGGGATAATCCACTGCTGGATCGTAGGGGGGTGAGCTGTTTTCTGGAGGATCGGGTGAGTACAAGCTTCGCCTCCTCTCCCCTGGACGAAATGAGCAGTTACCCTGTGCAGTGCGGGCACAACCCCACTTCATGAGAATTTGGACTTCAATATATAAACAAAAAAAAAAAAAAAAAACTACTCTCATAGGAGGAGCCAATTTGCTACCGATTGGCCCACTGCCATCATGTGGGGTGAGTCACATGCTCCTCTATACTCTATACTATTTCTTTCCGTTCCCATCCAGAACAGCACTGGGGAAGAGTGAAGCAAAGGTAAGGGCATAAAAAATCAACAGCTTTACTTAACGCTTTTCTGCATGAGGTAGGCGATTCTCTAAAGAGGAAGTAAACCCTGATGGGTTTTACTTCCTCTTTTGCTCCCTGCAAAGCCTGCAAATTAAAAGCATAATTGGCTAGTATGCATCGAATACTAGCCCATTATTTGACACTTATCTGCAAACGAAGCCCGCGCTGTCCCCTGTGCAGGCTGCATCCATCTTTGCCCCTCTTCCTTCCGGGGGGCCGCGGACTCCAGCTTTGTGACTGGCTCATGCAGGCGGGAGCCGTCAGTCACGGCACACGCTGGGGAAGAAACGGCACGGTGGTCTGTTTCTTCACAGCGCATGCGCCGATGACGACATTGGCGCACTAACAAGTGAAATATCTCCTAAACAGCGCATGTTTAGGAGATATTTCCACTACCTATAGGTAAGCCTTATTCTAGGCTTACCTATAAATAAAAGTAAGACAAAAAGGGTTTACAACCACTTTAAGGGGATCTACAAAAGAATCCCACCCCCCTCCCTATAAGTCTCTCTTCTGTAGAAAGAGATATGAATAAGACCTGCCACTAAGGTTCTTGTTCAGGTACTTCCTGTTTTGGGTTGACAACTGTCTCACAAATGGGATGCTGTGTTGTCACCCCGTTACATGCACCCCTGGTGAAGATTACGAGTAGCTTTGCCAACAGGCAAATTGTTGTCAATTTCAGTAAGTCCGTACAGAGCAAGGATTCCCAGCGGATTCTGGGATTGCATGTATCCCAGACCTGGAAGCTCATTGGTTACTATGCATAGCTGCACTAGTTTTAGTAAACCTCCCCCACAATGTTAACAAACCTAATACCCAGTTAGGCTTTAGATCTACAAGATAGTTCACAGGGCATGTCAGACAAGTCCTAAAGCTAAATTCCGGCCTTCCCTTCAGTCTTGCACAGTTGTACTGGCTCCTCTCCTGTAGTGAAATGGCGTACTCTTATTTCACTGCACACTGAGAGCTTCTCACAATGTGCATTAGAAGCTGCAGCAAAATCAGACAAAGCCCGGATCATTCCCAGGCTGGAGGACACACAACATAATCTAGCCCTTTCCTGCCTGTCCCTGGCCCACCCCTTCATTGTATTTTTGTTCTTTTATGCATGAAGGCTCAACATTCCATGTGAGGGCTACCTAGGGTGGTCTGTATGCAAATGTAGCCTGCCTAGGAACACCCAACTTCTCCAGACTGACATCCACCCATTAAGACATATTGATATATGCATCTGAAGAGCCAGCCTACTGCTTGCATCAGTGCTGAGGGCTCTTTATAGAGAATCACT
This sequence comes from Lithobates septentrionalis, assembly GCA_037952835.1. NCBI lineage: Eukaryota > Metazoa > Chordata > Amphibia > Anura > Ranidae > Lithobates > Lithobates septentrionalis. Next base: position 66,505 of record JBBDGP010005222.1, on the reverse strand, counting down.
GAGGCATGGTCACTGGGTCTAAAATAAGGTATGTAATAAAAATAGAAAGGTGTAAAAACGTCATTGATAGAGGGGGGGCTGGGGCAAGGAAAGAAAACTAAGCAGGTTACACTTCAGTGCACATTGTAACCAAGACTTTTTTTTTTTTAATGTAGTCTTTATTTTGATTTTCACAAACCTTGAGCTTACAAAGAACAGAAAACAGAGAGCCCAAACTGGCAAAGGTTGCACATGGTGATTAAAGCGTATCGGCATAACCATCGTAAAATTATACATACTGGAATACAATAATATACCTGCATTATACCAATCGATAGCTATGATCCCAGTTGCTTGTTTAGGAGGACCAGGATGAGCCGGGCAGGTAAAGGGGTGGGGATGGGGGGGGATGAGAGGGGATCAAGCATAAAAATAATAAAGAAACAAAATAAAATAAAAAATAAAAAAAACACACAACAGCCAGCACTATAACTGAGAGAGTAAATGATAATTCCAAAAAATATTCTATGGAACCAGGCAGGTCTGCCCCGAACTTTAACAAAACTAAGCTAGATCAGTTCCTTGACTATAGAGGTGTATGGGGCTCTAAGCCCTAAGGCCAATGGCTGTGGGGACTGCGAGATACCGGAAGTTTAATGTTTCCAAGTGGCCCAAATTCCATAAAACTTCTCATATCGGTCCTTACCTGTGCCATCCACTCCTCTGCAGCCATTATGTTGTTTACCAAGCGGATCCAATCAGCTCGACCCGGAACGTGGGCTGTTTTCCAATGAACAGGGATCAGGCGCCTGGCCGCATTCAGGAGATGAGGTAAAAGCGACTTGCGGTAATGACTGAGAGGAATAGACGGAACGTGGAGCAATAACTCCAAGGTAGATTCAGGTATCTCAATATCTAAGATCACTTTGATCTGAGACCTGATATCCTGCCAATACGGCTGGAGCCTTGGGCACCCCCCACCAAGTATGTAGGCAAGTGCCCTTCAGCCCACGCCCTCCCTGAGCAGGCATCAGAGATTGTTGGAAAGATCCTAGGCAGGTTTGCAGGTACTCTATACCAATGGGTCAATAGCTTGAAGCAATTTTCCTCTATCTTTGTGTCCACAGAACTCGCATTAGTAAGACGATACAGGTGGTCCAACTGGGCCTCTGTAAACGTAGGCTGCAAGTCTCTCACCCACTCCCATATACAGACTGGCTTACCCCCTAGACCAGGGATCCTCAAACTACGGCCCTCCAGCTGTTGCAGAACTACACGTCCCATGAGGCATTGTAAAACTCTGACATTCACAGACATGGCTAGGCATGATGGGAATTGTAGTTCTTGAACAACTGGAGGGCCGCAGTTTGAAGACCCTTGCCCTAGACTTTGCCGATTGCAGCATCTCATACAAGACTGAGATTGAGAGTGGAATAGAGGCAGCCGACATACACAGCTTCTCAAATGAAGTCTGTATCGCCAGTCATCCATCGGGATGCGACCAAATTGGTCACGGAGCCAGTCCAGGGAATACCAGACCCCGTTCTTGTATGAATCTATCACAACCCACCTCTCCGTCCCTTGCCCATGTACGAAAATAGGAGCGATGTTCCCCAAGAATGAACCAGGGGAAGCCTCCCAAAGGAGCAAGGGGGGGAGACAGGAGCAGACAATAGCCCCTGTGCATTATAAGCATCCCATATTATCAGAGCATGGGTGGCGATAGGGGACACAAAATCTGAAAGACCCTGATGTTCTCTGGAGAGCCGTAACCAAGACATTTAAACTAGTACTGGAGTACTGAAATATTCTAGACACTGTGCAGTCTTGCACAAAAAAACGGAACTACAACATGAAATGTAGATTACCATGACTTTAGCAACCATCCTTGCGGCTGCTGCCTCACGTTTCTTCCTCCTTTTGGCAGCACGAGATGTAAAGACAAGACAAAGCTGCTGATCAGCTAGGGGTCTGTGAGAAGTGAGAAGAAGCAGTGAAGGTTTGTACCATGCTATTCAGCACGTTCTCAGAAATCAGAGGATAAGGGTGAGGAGGCTGATCACACAAATTTATGATCTATATCCTGCAAAACCACCCACCGCTATGACAAAACACTCCGAAGCCAGAAGGGCTGAACAATTTGGATTAAAGCCTGGATACTGTAGAAATGGGTATACCAAGTGTTTAAAGGAGGTTCATAAGCCTCCAGACTCTACAGAGGTCGCTCTATAGGCCTCAGCTCATTATCTTTCACAAGACAGCCGATTGCCAAGTCAAATCATCCATTTGTAGAAGTGACATTTTTTTTACAAATAAAAATCTGAAAAGTGTGGCGTGCATTTGTATTCAGCCCCCCTTTACTCTGATACCCCTAACTAAAATCTAGTGGAATGAATTGCCTTCAATAGTCACCTAATTAGCAAATAAAGTCCACCTGTGTGTAATTTAATCTCAGTATAAATACAGCTGTTCTGTGAAGCCCTCAGAGGTTTGTTCATGAACCTTAGCGAATAAACAGCATCACGAAGGCCAAGGAACACACCAGACAGGTCAGGGATAAAGTTGTGGAGAAGTTTAAAGCCGGGTTAGAAATATCCCAAGATTTGAACATCTCACGGAGGACTGTTCAATCCATCATCCGAAAATAGAAAGAGTATGGCACAACTACAAACCTACCAAGACATGGTGTCCACCTAAACTGACAGGCCGGGCAAGGAGAACATTAATCAGAGAAGCAGCCAAGAGGCCCATGGTAACTCTGGAGGAGCTGCAGAGATCCACAGCTCAGGTGGGAGAATCTGTCCATGGGACAACTATTAGTCATACACTCCACAAATCTGACCTTTATAGAAGAGTGGCAAGAAGAAAGACATTGGTGAAAAGGATTGAAAAAACGAAATGTAAATCATTTGTTATAGATGTAATTTTCTTTCTTTTACTTTATCGGAGTTTCGCAAGTACGTATTTTCGCTTATTCGTAATTTCGTATTTTGGTTTTTTCAGCTATTTGGATTGATCTGAATGTACGAATACTAACAAATTCGTACGAAAATCTATTCGTTACCAACCGAATCGCCTCCTTCCTGCCCAAGCCATTTTTCAGCGCTGTCGCACTTTGAATGACAATTGCACGGTCATGCTACACTGTACCCAAACACATTTTTTATCATTTTCACACAAATAGAGCTTTATTTTGGTGCTATTTAATCACTGCTGGGTTTTTTTTTTCTCCTTCACTGATGTGCGCTGATGAGGCGGCACTGATGGGTACTGATTAGGTGGCACTGATGAGGAGGCACTAATATGCCGCACTTATGAGCACTGATAGGTGGCACTGATGGGCATTGATCGACAGCAGTGATGGGCAGCACTCATAGGCGGCACTGATAGCCAGCACTGACTGGCACCGCTAACGGGCACTGATTGGTGACACTGTTGGCACTAAATTGTAATCGGGGCACTGATGATCAGTGCCCTGAATACATGTGTAGATGTCACTGACTGTCTCTCCTCGCCACTCACTCTGTCAGTTTCACACTTTTTGTTGCATTCTCTACGTTAGTGCAACTAAGATTTGAGCTCAGCAATCTTGGTGTGCTGGCCATTTTTGCTATTCTGCATTTATATGGTGTGCACCCTCAAGTCATGATATGTGAAGGTGTAGATTTCTGTCCACATAATAATTGTCTAGAATGAACATGAGAGGAGAATCACCTGTTCACCAGAACAGGTAGCAATGTTTGCCTCCGCTTTCTTGCATCACTCTGCATATAGGGAGGGAAGCACTTCTGATGGAGAATCAGCATGGCAGGGGGACACAATCTACCAGTTGACCCGTTTGCCTTGTTGCTGACTCTCTAGCTCAGGGATCCTCAAACTACGGCCCCTCCAGCTGTTGCGGAACTACACATCCCATGAGGCATTGTAAAACTCTGACATTCACAGACATGACTAGGCATGATGGGAATTGTAGTTCCTCAACAACTGGAGGGCCGTAGTTTGAAGACCCCTGCTCTAGCTAAATGACGCTGGACGTCCTCAAGCCAGGAAATGAGGTGGGCTCTCTGACATGCCGCAACATCTAACATACACGGAAAGATGCTCACAGTGTGCAGTGAATTTAGAGTAAGCAATTTCAATACAGGAGAGGAGCCGGTACAACTGTGCAAGACTGAAGGTAAGGATGAATGAATTAATAAGTGAAAAGGTTAATGTAGTAAAAAGCATTTTGCACTTTATGAAAAGAAGTCTCTTTGTGGTCTGTCAACTGACATTATTTGCACCAAATGACTGTATGGATGTTACTAGCGAAGCAGTTTCCAACCACAGATTGCCAAACAATATACGGTAACTGCTCTTTACTCTGACACATCCGCAGAGAGAGACAATGGTGGCTGTCAGAACCGAGGAAGGGGCTATCTATAGAAGAAACTGTCTTCCTCACAAAGTTCTGTGGAAGAGCGTCTTTAGTCATCCGTAGGCCCCTTTCACACTGGGGCGGTTTGCAGGCGCTATTGCGCTAAAAATAGCACCTGCAAACCGTCCTGAAAGTGCTGCTGCTTTGTCTCCAATGTGAAAGCTCCGAGGGCTTTCACGTTGGAGCGATGCGCTAGCAGGACTGGAAAAAAAGTCCTCCAAGAAGCATCTTTGGAGCGGTGAAGGAGCGGTGTGTATACCGCTCCTGCCCATTGAAATCAATGGGACACTGCGGCAATACCGCCGGCAAAGCGCCTCTGCAGAGGCGCTTTGCAGTGGTTTTTAACCCTTTCTCGGCCGCTAGTGGGGGAGTAAAACCGCCCCCGCTAGCGGCTGAATACCGACGGTAAAACGCAGCCGACGCCGCCCCCTGCCCCTGCCCCAGTGTGAAAGGTGCCTAATGGACTGGGGTTATTAAACTGATAGGTCACTGCAGATACATACCCTACACAGGGTCAGACTCGATCATTTTACACCCAATTTTAGGACAGATGTGACTCAAGCCTTCCAACATAACCCACTCTATATTCTGCTTCCAAGACCCTTTCTACCTTTGCAACCAAAGCAGATCTCCAGGCAAACTGCTACACACAGGGCTGAAATCCATATATGCAAAAAAATGTTTTTACTGATCATTTTAAAAAAAAAATTGTGGTCAGCCGCTCTTGCGAGTGACAAATCTGTCACATTACATGGTCTGAAGAGTGAAACCACCACGCATGGTTTGAGCTTCACGACTTCCTGTGTCATTTGCTTACCCAAAATGTGAAATGTACAAAATATTTGGTTCTACTGACGGGTAACCAAAATTAGATAGATAGATAGATAGATAGATAGATAGATAGATAGATAGATAGATAGATAGATAGATAGATAGATAGATAGATAGAATACCAGTACACAGTTGAGCAGACTTTCCTAGGAGCAAATCTGCTCAGAATTTGCAAAGTGAACATGCAGAGAACGGCACCCAAAAGCCTTTTAAGAGAAGTTCACATTTAAAAGAGGAACTGCAGTCTGCTCACTAGGGCTGGGCAATTTTCTAAAAAAAAAAAAAAAAAAAAAAAATCTGCGATTTTTAAAAAAACAACTCGATTCACGATTCAAATTTTTTTTTTGGACACCGCGCCGATCCTGAGGAGCTGCGGACAGGAGTTTGTAGGCGAGGCCTCGCCTACAAACTCCTGTCCGCAGCTCCTCAGGATCGGTGCGGTGAAAAAAAAAAAAAAAAATCGATTTGCTTAAATTTTGAATCGATTTGACCTCTCAACTCGATTCAAGATTTAAATTGATTTTTTTCCCCAGCCCAACTGCTCACATAATTTGGAATAAAAAACATCTTTGCCATCCTGAAGCTTCCCTCCAACCACTTTGCACATTATTTTATATATACTGCGACTCTGTACTGGCCAAATATGCTGCAAGAAATCTCCCTCCACGGAGATCTGGCTGCAGCCATTTTAACTGTGGGCAGCTGAAGCTGCTGCCCGTTCACGTCCTGGATTTACACAGACACACAGCTCTAGCCCTGCAGCTCTCATTGGCCCTTTTAAGACTCAAACCCCCTCCTTTCCTGGCAAACTCTCACGAGAGAGAGAGAGAGAGCTGTGCATGATGTCGTAAGCCTAGGCGTTTTATCAGACAAGAAAGAGGAAGTGGGCTGTATAAGGTATTTACTGGCAGAAAAAAAAATGTTTTACTATCCAAAGTTAAAATAAGAGCAGAAGATTTAATAGATGGAAAGTTGAGAAAATGACTGAACTTCAAAAAAATATAAATAAATGAATGCACATTTTTTTTTGCAATTAAAAAAAATGTGCATTTTCTTTTTTTTTTTTTTTTTTGTAGAAGCAAATCAGATAGCTGGTACAATACAGGACTCAGGCAGACTGTCAGTGTAAGCCAGGGATCTTCAAACTACGGCCCTACAGCTGTTGCAGAAATACACGTCCCATGAGGCATTGAAAAACTCTGACATTCACAGACATGACTAGGCATGATGGGAATTGTAGTTCCTGAACAGGGGAGGGGGGGCATAGTTTGAAGACCCCTGGTGTAAGCTGTCTGTCCATACATCATACGGGCAGGCAGTTTTACGCTGGCAAGAAGAATCAATGAATTGGCATGCAATGCCAAGCTGCTGCTAACAGAATATTGGCATGCATTAAAAGGGGATTAACTCCAGAGATAAAATGATAATTCTCCCGCTCTACAAGGCTCTGGTCCGGCCGCACCTGGAGTATGCTGTCCAGTTCTGGGCACCAGTCCTCAGGAAGGATGTACTGGAAATGGAGCGAGTACAAAGAAGGGCAACAAAGCTAATAAAGGGTCTGGAGGATCTTAGTTATGAGGAAAGGTTGCGAGCTCTGAACTTATTCTCTCTGGAGAAGAGACGCTTGAGAGGGGATATGATTTTAATTTACAAATACTGCACTGGTGACCCCACAATAGGGATAAAAAACTTTTTTGCAGAAGAAAGTTTAACAAGACACGTGGCCACTCATTAAATTTATAAGAAATAAGAGGTTTAACCTTAAACTACGTAGAAGGTTCTTTACTGTAAGAGCGGCAAGGATGTGGAATTCCCTTCCACAGGTGGTGGTCTCAGCGGGGAGCATTGATAGTTTCAAATAACTTAGATAAGCACCTGAATGACCACAACATACAGGGATATACAATGCAATACTGATATATAATCACACACATAGGTTGGACTTGTGTCTTTTTTTAACCTCACCTACTATGTAATTATCACAACGCTCAACAGCGGCATGGTAGTTCATTGAGAACTACAAGCCAACAGCCGCAAAGGATGTCGGTACTTGTAGTTCACTCATTCATTCGAGCAGTGTGCAAGAATGACGTGGCTATGTGGGTGGAGCCCCGCATGCCCACACTGTTTTCAAAAATGGACAGCTAGTACGGGAAACTACTGCTGTCACACATTATGAAATATCTTGTGTTTTGTTTTTTTTGTTTTTTTGTTTACGAAGGGTCTTCTTGCCAACCTTTGCCAGCAAGATCCAGCATATAAACATAGGTACATTGTTACATCCTTGTGTAAGAAACCTAAAAGAATTTGGCGGAAAATGAAAACAGAGGACTCACTTTGTGCAACCTAACGCACCCAATCTTGCATCCACTATGCTGGTGAATTGCCTAATGTAAACTTATGTTTTTCCGCCATCGGAGAATATTTGGACCATAATATATGTATGTGAAAAAATAATGGTGCAGCGCTAACGACAAATTGAAATTAAATTTAAGTAGTTGATCTAAAGTGCATAGATAACCTGATAAACATCTAAATATATCAAAATTGAATAGTGAAAATATCAAACTAACAGAATACATGTGCAGTATTGAAATAATGATATCAAGTGATAGAAACAATGTAAACCATACATATAAATGCAATTATATCCGGTGATTAGACCAATCTATACCATACATATAAAAGCAATGATATCCGGTGATTAGACCAATGTATATCACACACATAAAATACAGTGAACAACTTATTAGAAACTCAAAAGCAATAAAGAAAAGTCCACTGAGTGAGAAAACAAAAAAAGTGTTTGATAAATGGAAATGTCCAAAACCTATGTATCTTCACGCCCCAAATGGTAAATTTTCAGGCCACCGCCAAACGTGCATGAAAGGGGGAGATAGAGCACCGCCACCAATAACACTGAGGCTTACCAGAGCGTGTGGATTCAGTAGGACATACCCCCCTATGAATCAAAAAAGGCTTGTCGGTGATTCTTCACCAAAGATAATAGGACCCAGATGGATATAGGCATTGATACAATTGTATATAGTAATCTTCTCACAAAGGACCACGGGTCGACAAGAAAGGAAGCTCCAAGATATAGAAAACGTCACGTGGATTCAAACATATGAGGCCAAAAAGGAATGAAAAACGCACATAGCGTGAATCCGCATAAAACACAAAATTTATTATTAGAAATGAAAGATTTACACTCACATTTTGAAAGAAGTAAAACAAGCGATTGTTAAATTGATAAAATGACGCAATGGGAACAGCAGCATGCCTTCTAATGTGTATTTATTTTTTTTCTCTACTGGTTGGACTCAATGGAATTTAACTTAAAGTGATTCTAAAAAGGCAGAAGGTTGTTTTCCAGACTTTTCCGGTCCCTCTGACAGTTGAATTGGGCCATTCCACTTTTCTGTTCTCTGCTGCTCTTTTCACCATGCGTTACGTTTTATTTGACGTTTGTATTGCGTATTATCCTATTTTTGTATCAATAAATCTGTATTTTTATAAGTTTAATCACTGCTTATGGTCCGTTAAAATCCCAAACCTGAGGAACCACTATCTTAGTGCATTCTATGCATCAAAATAAAAAACCTTCAGTGTGCACCACCTACCCTAATACTTACTTGAGTCCCATCTCGATCCAGAAGTGCCTTGGCCGTCTGAGACTCTCCCTCCCAATTGGCTAAGACACAGCAGCGGCGCATTTGGCTCCCGCTGCAATCAAAGTCAGTTAGCCAATCAGGAGAGAGAGAGAGAGAGAGAGAGAGAGAGAGAGAGAGAGAGAGAGAGAGAGAGAGAGAGAGAGAGAGAGAGAGAGAGAGAGAGAGAGAGAGAGAGAGAGAGAGAGAGAGAGAGAGAGAGAGAGACCAAACCGTGGCTCTGTGTTTGAATGGACAGGGGGAGCTGCAGCTCGGGTGCCCCCATAGCAAGCTGCTATGCCTGTGGGGGCACTCGACAGGAGGGAGGGGCCTGGAGTGCTGAAGAGGGACCTGAGAAGAGGATTGGAGCTGCTCTGTGCAAGACCACCACACAGAGCAGGTAAGTATACCTTTTTTGTTATTTTTAAAGAAAAAAAAAAAAGACTTTAGTATCACTTTAAAGTGGTAGTAAACTCTGTAAAAGAAAAAAAAAATCTGGTCCCCTGCAATCTAATGTCATAATGTGCATCGCATACTAGCACATTCTGAAAAGCTTGTCTTGAATAAAAACCCTCCAGCAGCACATTGACAGGGCTTCCATCTTTGAATGGTGGAGCCATAACGTCACCCCCGTGCACAGGAGTCACAGTGCTGTGAAGGGACGGCATACTCCGTATCTACAGGGCGCATTGCACATGTGACGGTGAAGTCACCAACTGCAGAAATTGAGAATATCTCTTAAATGGTGCATGTTTAGGAGATCTTCCTTGTACGTACAGGTAAAGCTTTATTATAAGCTTACCTGCAGGTACAAGTCACCAAGTGATGTTAATTACCGCTTTAACTATGTAACTATAGGGTTGATTTACTAAAAGTGGAGAGTGCAAAATCTGGTACACCTCTGCATAGAAACCAATAAGCGTCCAGGTTTTTTTTTTTTGTCGAAGCTTAATTGAACAAGCTGAAGTTAGAAGCCGTTTGGCTACCATGCACAGGTGCACCAGATTTTGCACTCTCCAGTTTTAGTAAATCAATCCTTCTGCAATGTTCAATAACAAAAGATCGGACTTTCAGCAGCTAATCCAGGCATGCATGGCCAGCCACCATCTGTCTGCAGGTTACAAAAGCCCTGAAAACGACTTCTATGTATTTAGGATTTCAGGACCCCTGGGAAAGTAAACCCTCCTATTATTTTCAGCCAAGAAAGCTGCCATCTTGGCCTCCGCTTACCCTGCAACTGCCATGGTACTGCACATGTGATCAGCTATGACACCAGCCATTTGATGGTTTGACGGTTTGAGAGCACAACCAATGTGACAGTTAGCAATCCTGGCATGCCGGGAATGTAACATTTTTCTGAAACTGTTAATGGGTTGGGTTTAGTTCTGCTTTAAAGAAAACCTGGCACAAGACTGGGCCACCAATGCTGACCTCCATCTAAAAATACTTGTGGCTTGTATGGCTTCACAAAAAAACAAACCAGCCAACTTTTAATAAAGGCAATGGCAGACGCCATACATCTCATGAGAAGTTCCTTTATGAACGAAGGTGTCTGCAGGTAATGTGCATTGCCTGCTTTTAAATCTTAAATTGTTCACTACATGACACCTTCACTGGTTTCCAGGTAATGTATATGGCTAGCTACCTGTTTAAAACAAAAATATGGCTTTTGTTAGACTGGACAATTTAGTTACCAGCACATTGATCTACTGCATACCTTTTGATTTCAGAGCAGCCAGTATCACGAAAGCCTGTACCATGCGACTGCCAGAGGTGCAATTTTAGCTCCAATGAGGCTATTTCAAGCATCCTAATCTAATCTGCTAGATTTAGTCACCAGGCAACTTTGTGTACAAAGCAGGTGCAGCCTGACCTAAAGGTGTGATCTCTCGGAGGAACGCACGTATTGGGAAAGACACCTGCGCCGGTCCCCACAGACAACGCAACGGTCCATGCTGAGCACAGTCAGCTGATGCTCCGACCATCTCAAATAGATGCGAGCAAAGCCACAGGCAAGAACAGGCAATGGAAATAACACCAACCTCTAATTTTACCAACCCACTCGGAAACAAGTCACCTTTACAATCATAACAGTTTATAAACGATTTTCTCCGCCCTTATTGCGTCTGAGATGACACCACCAGGAGAAATTACCCATCATCATCTCTACATGGTTTTCCGATCTTACCGAGATAGAAACACAACCAGGTAAACAGGTTCTAAATAACAATGCATCCCTTGCCATACACTAGAAAAGATATCCCTAAATAGTACCAATACCGCAAAATGAGCCAAGAGTTTTAAGTATTATGTGTGCTTAGGGATGGGAATATAGACTGTTTTTGATTCCCTTAGAGTTCTGGCCATTTCCATGAAGTACATTGGTAGTCAATGGTAAAGGTCATATTAAAAAGGATACTTTTTTTAAAGCTCAAGTTAAAGCCTTGCGGCTTCACTGCCAGTTTCCTACTGCGTACGCGCGAGGGGCACGGAGATCTGCGAATGGCCCCATGGTGTTCTGGGAACACACACAGTTCCCAGAAGACAACGGGACCGTACACCGAGGAGAAGAACACGCCGCGGAATAGGAAGAGGCAGATTAGGAAGACTGCCTAGCAACAAGGGTTTAGGTAAGTATAAAAAAATATGTTTTTTTTTCCAAATTTTTTTTTTTTTAGGATTTTTGGTGGCATTCTTTTTTCCAGGGTGGCCCTCCACTTTAAGTCTAGATTACGAATGTAAACAAACAAAAAAAAAAAAGTAAGGGGGTGACAATTGCCTCTGAAGCAGCCGGCATGACTGGCGAAAACAGTCGGGCTTCCAGCGTTGCTCCCATGCTGCCAGCTTCTGGGATACCTCCTCCCCCATCTCCTCCATTTATTTAAGGCACTTTGACTTCTCTGGACATGGACTCATAAACCTCCACTTGCCGTAAGTACAGCTTGGACCTCTCAAGATCCACATGGATGGTCAAGTACATTTTCTCTACTTGAGTGTTATATGGCTTGGAAACTCTTCTTTGATCTAAACTGACGGCTCCCACACTGGGCAATGATGAATTACATACCACAAAGTTGGAGAAGATCTCTTGTGTCTACCTAGTTGCCAACAAAGGGAGAGCAGAAGATGCCATGCTATAAGCTATATGTGATGATAGGGGCACCTCTCCCTGCCATAACATTGTTTAGATGTGGATTCGTCCCCCTTACAGTCCATGAGAAGGTCCTTTAATGGACTTAGAATAATATTCAACTATATACTAGCCCTGGATTATATTCTACTGAGGGATCCTTTTAGATATCCTGAAGAACATCAAGTTATATATAATATGGGGGGAGAAGTTTTTATGTTTTTTATCTGGTTTATGTGGACCGTGCCCCCACTGGAGTACACACACCCATGAACCCTTGGTAATGACATCTCATTTTTTGGGGAGGGACGCAAATACAATTTTTTTCTGCAGCTGCCAGGGTTGTTTTTTTTTGCTAATTGGACAATTCGGATTTGATTTTATTAGTTGGATAATGAGTTTTGCATTTTCTAGATTATTAGTGTTTAAAAAAAATTTTCTTTATTCTTACATGTATCGGAACCAATTTGCCAGGTCCCTCATACAATACACATTTATCTAGGGATACATTGCACATTTTTCATATTGAGGTTGAGCTTAGTCTGGTTTGTATTCTTTTTTTTTTTTCCCCCAACATAAAAATAGAGCACAAAGGACATAAAACTTACAAGGTCCGCCATACATATACGTCACATTACAGCTTCTATGAATGAAACAGGAGCCATCACCCACCAAGTTCCCTATTCAGAGATCCTGTATCAGTCATAGAAGCTGTAGTATGGCTTCTATGAATGGTGGGTTTGGCAGCAAAGGGTGGGCATAATCAAGCTCTCCTGATGAGAGCTCCTGACAGCCATCAGTTGTACTAACCCCCACCACACAGGAAGATTATGACAGCAGGGGCGGGATGGAAAAAAGAAAAAAAAAATCCCCAAAAAAAAAGAAGAATCCACACAAGGAACACCTAATGCTAAAATGTAAGTAATGCCCCTTGTGCTGCTTTCTAGGCTTGTAATTTAGCCGTCTCCATGACCTACGGGCTAAATGAGAGGAGATCGAAGCAGGTATGGCACTACTTTGGCTGCTGTATGGTACACAACATGTATGACTGGAAGCTACTGCTGAGTTAGGCCGATTGCATTTTGGTCATTACAGCGTATTACACTGCATGACTTGTAGGTCTAAACATTAAGTTCAGCAATTCCTGTGTGTAAAAACAAGCCATCACCAGAACTTGCATATAACAATGTCTGCCATCTGGCCATACCTTTTGTGCATCTTCTCCTCCATAGACTTGGCGCAAAAGGCACGTATTTCATAGTCAACACCGCAGGCCTGAGGACAGAATGTTAGAGTGAGAATTGCATAAGGGTTAAGTTTCTTTGTTTAAAAAAAATAATTGACAGTAGCCCTTCCCACTCTCTTAAATATTGTATGAATGTATGTTATACGGATCTCAAATGCAGACTTTGTACTGTAAGGCCATCCAAAACCTTCATGGCCTGTCAACCACCCTCACTTCCTTTTTGCTGCTAAGGCTCCCCATCACATTAATTGGTCAAAAGGAAGAAGCAGGACAGAGTGTTACGATTAAAGCACTCGTCAGCATTTGAAAGAAAAAGGACCAGTGTTATGGGGGGATGCAACCCTTGTAACTCCAAAGCCCAAGGGGTTTCCTGTACGAAAGCCAACAAGAGCTTTCATGGTAACACTCTGCATGCTCCCGTCCAGAATGCCATATTCTGAAAATCAACAAAAAACTTAAAGTGGCGGCTGGCACATATATTACACATACACACACATTATATATATTTATTACACACACACGAGCTGCACTAACAGCAATGCAAAAAAAAAAAAAAAAAAAAAAAAAAAAAAGCATGGTCATTCAAATTTCACATGTTAGTAGAGTAACTCTTCCTCTACAGTGACTTTACTTTTTCATTGCAAGTTAATAATGGATTCCAAGCAGAAGAAACATGACATCATTGAGTTCCTGACAAAAACAGGGTGCAGGCTGTCCAACATCCACAGAAGGCAACATAATTTTTACGAAGATGACACCATTTACAAGAGTCACCAATGACAAGATATTGCCCTCGTCAATGGTATCCTCTCTGTAAAAGTTCTGCTGCCTTCTGTGGATGTCGAACAGCCTGCACCCACTCCATCCAGAACTCAATGACGTCATGTTGCTTCTGCTTGGAATCCATCATTTACCTGCAAAGGAAAATAAGAAGCGTTACTATAGAGGAAGACTTACTCTACCATCATATATATTAAAGTGATTGTAAAGCAGGGGTGTCGATCTGGCAGTCCTCCAGCTGTTGTGGAACTACAAGTCCCATCACTCATCAGCCTGTGGGAGTCATGCTTGTAACTGTCAGCCATGCAATGCCTCATGGGACTTGTAGTTCCACAACAGCTTCTGGGCCGCCAGTTTGACACCTATGCTGTAAAGACTAAGAGCCCTTGCACACTGGGGCGGTTTGCAGACGCTATTGCGCTAATAATAGCGCCTGCAAACCGCCCCGAAAGTGCCGCTGCTTTCATTCCAGTGTGAAAGCCCCGAGGGCTTACACACTGGAGCGATGCGCTGGCAGGACGGTAAAAAAAAACGTCCTGCTAGCAGCATCTTCGGAGCGGTGAAGGAGCGGTGTGTATACCGCTCCTGCCCATTGAAATCAATGGGACGGCGCGGCTATACCGCCGGCAATGTGCCTCTGTAGAGGCGCTTTGCGGTGGTATTTAACCCCTTCTCGGCCGCTAGCGGGGGGTAAAACCGCCCCGCTAGCGGCCGCATACCGGCGGTAAAACGCCGCTAATAATAGCGGCGTTTTACCGCCGACGCCGCCCCCCGCCCCAGTGTGCAAGGGCTCTAAAGGTTTTTAACCTCAATGCATTCTCTGCATTAAAAGGTTTTTTACTTTTAAGTGCAACTCCACATAAAAAAATCTTCTGACTTTACAATTACTTTAATGATCTGAATCATTTAAGTGTGACAAATACGCAAAAAATAAAAAATCAGGAAGTATTTCACATCACTGTGTGTGTGTGTACCGTATATACTCGAGTATAAGTCGAATTTTTCAGCACATTTTTTTGTGCTGAAAGTGCCCCCCTCGACTTATACTCGAGTCAAGCACTTTTCTGCAGCAAAAAATTTCATTTTCCGAACCGACTTTGGGGCTCCGTATCTCAGGGCCACTTCGTACTAGAAACCCCAAATTTGGCGTGCAAACCCAGTGGAACTGGTACCACAACATATCCAAAGCTGAAGTTCCTAGCACTAAGTGGCCCCGAGATACGGGGCCCCAAAATCGGTTCGGAAAATGTCATTCTCTGCTGCAGAAAAGTGCTTGACATTTTCTGAACCGACTTTGGGGCCCCATATCTCAGGGCCACTTGGTGCTAGAAACCCCAGCTTTGGAAATTCTATGGTGCTAGTTCCACTGGGTTTGCACACCAAATTTGGGGTTCCCAAATTTGGTCAACTGTGTCAATCTGCAGCAATGTCATTTCGGGACCCTTTGGGTTCAGAGACCCCAAATTTTGGCTGCAGCTAGGAACCCTTAACTACCGAGTTTGAAGTTCAGGGGACCTATGGCTGCAAATGGGCACAGTGAGCCTGCAAATGGGCATTGTTGACCCTCTTTTCCACTTACGGTAGCTGTGCATTTCTCACCCTCGTGTCAACAAGTTTTTCCCATTTTTTTGTGGTAAATTAGGGCCTCGACTTATACGGTATATATATATATATATATATATATATATATATATATATATATATATATATATATATATATATATATATATATACATACATATATATATATATATATATATATATATATATATATATATATATATATACACATACACACACATACACACACACACACACACACATACATACATACACACACTTATTCATTTTATCTATTACACATGTGCTCATAAGTTTACATACCCTAGCAGAATTTATGATTTCTTGGCCATTTTTCAGAGAATATGATTGATAACACAAAAACTTTTTTCACTCATGGTTAGTGTTTGGCTGAAGCCATTTATTTTCAAATCAACTGTGTTTACTCTTTTTAAAATCATAATCACAACAGAAACTACCCAAATGACCCTGTTCAAAAGTTTACATACCCCAGTTCTTAATACCGTATATTCCCCCCTTTAACATCAATGACAGCTTGAAGTCTTTTGTGGTATTTGTGGATGAGGCTCTTTATCTTCTCAGATGGTAAAGCTGCCCATTCCTCTTGGCAAAAAGCCTCCAGTTCCTGTAAATTCTTGGGCTGTCTTGCATGAACTGCATGTTTGAGATCTCCCCAGAGTGGCTCAATGATATTGAGGTCAGGAGACTGAAATGGCCACTCCAGAACCTTCACTTTATTCTGCTGTAGCCAATGACAGGTCGACTTGGCCTTGTGTTTTGGATCATTGTCATGTTGGAATGTCCAAGTAAGTCCCATGCGCAGCTTCCTGGCTGATGAATGCAAATGTTCCTCCAGTATTTTTTGATAACATACTACATTCATCTTGCCATCAATTTTGACCAAAATTTCCTGTGCCTTTGTAGCTCACACATCCCCAAAAATCAGCGATCCACCTCCGTGTTTCACAGTTGGAATGGTGTACCTTTCATCATAGGCCTTGTTGACTCCTCTCCAAATGTAGTGTTTATGGTTGTGGCCAAAAAGCTCAATTTTGGTCTCATCACTCCAAATGACTTTGTGTCAGAAGGTTTGAGGCTTGCCTCTGTGCTGTTTGGCATATTGTAAGTGGGATACTTTGTGGTATTTTCGTAGTAATGGCTTTCTTCTGGCGACTTGACCATGCAGCCCATCTTTCTTCAAGTGCCTCCTTATTGTGCATCTTGAAACAGCCACACCACATGTTTTCAGAGAGTCTTGTATTTCACCTGAAGTTATTTGTGGGTCTTTCTTTGCATCCCAAACAACTTTCCTGGCAGTTGTGGCTGAAATTTTAGTTGGTCTACCTGACCGTGGTTTGGTTTCAACAGAACTCCTCATTGTCCACTTCTTGATTAAAGTTTGAACACTGCTGATTGGCATTCCCAATTCCTTGGATACCTTTTTTATATTACTTTCCTGTTTTATACAGTTCAACCTACCTTTTCCAGCAGATCCTTTGACAATTCTTTTGCTTTTCCCATGACTCAGAATCCGAAACGTCAGTGCAGCACTGGATGAAAGATGCAAGGGTCTGTCAGGAGTCCCAAAACTCATTGATCTTTTATACACACACACCAATTACAAGCAAACAGATTACAGGTGAGGATGGTTACCTTTAATAGCCATTCAAACCCCTTTGTGTCAACTTGTGTGTATGCTATTAGGCCCAATACCAGGGTATGCAAACTTTTGATCAGGGTCATTTGGGTAGTTTCTCTTGTGATTATGATTTTAAAAAAAAAGTAAGCACAGTTGATTGATAATAAATGGCTTCAGCCAAACACTAACAATGCGTAAAAGAAAAGTTTTTGTGTTATCATTCATATTCTCTGAAAAATTGCCAAGAAATCAAATTCTGCCAGGGTATGTAAACTTATGAGCACAACTGTATATGTGCAGAATACATACAAAAGTAAACAATATTTAAAGGGGTTGTAAACCTTTGTTTTTTCACCTTCATGCATGAAGGTGAAAAAACACAGTCAGTGACAGCCCCCCGTTTTACTTAATCGAACCCTCGAACTTGACCCGGCAGGGACACCTTGTCTCTCTGCCCGGGGTTCTCGGCTCTTGATTGGATAGATTCATAACAGCGCAGCCATTGGCTCCTGCTGCTGTCAAATCCAATGACGTGAGAGCGGTGGGGGGGCGGGGCCGAGTCCTGCATTCGGCCTCTATGGACGCCGAATGCTGGACTTGGGAGCGCACCCACAAGGTAACCCCCGTCGGGGAAGCGCTTCTCTGAGGGGGTTATCAGATGTCGGGAGGAGCCGCCGGGGGACCCCAGAAGAGCAGGTTCGGGGTCACTCTGTGCAAAACGAGCTGCACAGTGGAGGCAAGTATGATGCATTTGTTATTTTTCTTTTTTTTTTTTATTTTACCTTTACAAATCACTTTAAAGCAGTATGAACTAAACCAAAAGTTCTTTCTGACCAAGATTTCCCTGTCATTTGTCTGTATAGGGAGTGAAAGCTTGCAAAAAGTTATGGCAACTGACTGGTGAGTTGAAAAGGTCAAAAAGCAAAAAAAGTCAAAAAGGAAAAAAAAAAAAAAAAGAACCATTTATAGAACCATTGAACACACCTATTTTAAAAATAGAGTGTGGTTGAAGATCATATTTTTTCCACATATTATACATTTTTGAGAATGGAAGATAGATGCACTTGTATTTAGATTCTTTTTGTCACTATTCTGTATCCTGAGAATTCCAGACAAACCATGGCTTCCGATATCTTAAAGCAGTCCTATACTAAAATACAAAATCTATCATAATCACCCATAGGGAAAGTGTAAAAAGCTGGGGATAGAGGTGTGGGGTAAGCTTTTGCCATAATCAGATATGCACAGCAAACTTGCAGATTATGGCACACACCTAGGTCATTCTGTGTGGTCCTTCAGCAAGGACCAGTTCCTGCACCCGGCATTGCTGCATCCCCCGCCATCTTCATTGCCAATTCCTACAGATCCCGCAGCAGTCCACTTCAGCCACCGATGATGCAAATCTTGCATTACATTGACTTTGCATGTCTTTTTTGGCAAAAAACCCCTAACTCCCTATCAATTTTATTTAAATTTTTTTAGAATTGAATGCCGCTTTAACTAAGTAGCTTTCTGTAATAATTTCTCTTTCCCCTATAGACCTCATTATGTAGCCAATGGTGACAGACAAGGGAGAATCAGTGAGGGCCACAGGTTGGGGCCAGGTTGGGGCCAGTGCCAGAGTAGACATGCCAAAGAAAGGTAAGCATCTAACACCTGTCTTCTGTAATTGTGTGCTGTTCATACTGAAACAAGAACTTCCTGAAAGGTGAATGAGGCTTGGATCTATTTTTAACGCCCGTGGCATTTCCTACAGCAGGAATGTTGAACTGAAATAGCACCCATAACCAAAGCCAGCAAAATCTGGTAATAGGTCACACAGTGAGAGGAGAACCTAAAGTATTCCTAAAGAAAAAATACTACAGTGTGGGAAATCAATTAGATTTGAAAAGAGAAGAGAAAGTGAAGCAGTTATGTGACCACACTGTCAAATGAAACAAGTTTATAAATCTTAATTGCAGCACTAGAAGATTAGCCTGTGGGAGAATGTTAGTGGAACAACCACCTTCTGTTCTCTAAATGCACCACGTCAGGACTTTCTCTTCCTCCAGCACAATGCCTGCCCAGAGACAATGATTTGAACATTTGACATTTTCCACATTTTGTCATGTTACAACCAAAAACGTAAATGTCATTTATTGGGATTTTATGTGATAGACCAACACAAAGTGGGACATAATTGTGAAGTGGAAGGAAAATGATAGATAAAATTTTTATTTTTTAAATAAATATGTGAAAAGTGTGGCGTGTATTTGTATTCAGTCAATACTTTGTAGAACCACCTTTCACTGCAATTACAGCTGCAAGTCTTTTTGGGGATGTCTCTACCAGCTTTGCACATCTAGAGTGACATTTTTGCCCATTTTTCTATGCAAAATAGCTCAAGCTCTGTCAGATTGGATGGAGAGCGTCTGTGAACAGCAATTTTCAAGTCTTGCCACAGATTAATTTTACTAATTTTTACATTTTATTCTCTAGGGTCTCTGCTAAAATATAAGTGTGAGAGTGTGTGTGTGTGTAATGTGTGGGGGGTTCCAAGTAATTTTCTAGCAAAAAAATACAAAAAATACTGATTTTAACTCGTAAGCAACAAATGTCAGAAATAGGCCTGGTCTTCAAGTAGTTCACCTTTCATAACGTTACACCCATATTCAAGGTGTAACATGTTACAGACGCAGCTAGCGGCTGTTTTGACAGCAAACGGGTGATGATCTCCCCCTGCTCACGGTCACAATTTTTTTTTTTTTTTTTTTTTTTTTTTTAAGCGTGGCTGTGTGGGGCTCCACCCACTCAGCCGTGTCATTCATTCACAGACTTCTGTGAAAGTGAAAACTAGAAGTACCGACAGCCTTTGCGGCTGTTGGATTGTAGTTCTTCATGAACTACCATGGTGCTCAATACACAGTATTAAGAACTGGGGTATATAAACTTTTGATCAGGGTCATTTGGGTAGTTTCTGTTGTGATTACGATTTAAAAAGAGTAAACCCAGTTGATTGATAATAAATGGCTTCAGCCAAACACTAACCATGAGTGAAGGAAAAGTTTTTGTGTTATCATTCATATTCTCTGAAACATGGGCAAGAAATCATAAATTCTGCTAGGGTATGTAAACTTATGAGCACATGAGCGCTCTAGGTAGTTCATGGAGTATTCCTGTCAGTGTGTAACTGCCTGTCCGTACGAGGTAAGAGCAGACAGCTTACACAGACAGTCTGCAAGAGCCCTGCATTTCACCCGCAATCTGCTGATTACAGGTGCAATGCTTTCAAGGTTCCTAGTAAAACAAAATAATAAATGTACTTTTTTCCACCTGCAATATAACGTGAATTTTTTTTTTTTTTTTTTTTTTTCAAAGGTGAACTTGCTTTAAAAGGAAGAGAAAAGGGAAGTGCCACTAAGTGCAGTATCACAGGGAGGAAATTTAATGTAAAGATGAAAACACTTACAGGATTAAAATGAATTATTGCCTTCCTCATGAAATGTGAGTAGATGTTATGGGGATGGACCCTACGATGCAAGTCAATGGCAAGCTCAGTGGTTGAAGTAGGAGGGGACAGTTTTTGTCTTGCCTCTATTGTTTCTCATTCTGTTCCTGCATGTTCCTGTGCATAAGGTGATGTAATTTCCACCCGTGTTCCATGCTGGTTTCATTTCCTGGTGGCCACAGGACGCCTATGAAGCCTGCAACTGGATGAAACATCTTCACGGACGGCGCTATACCAAAGAACTGATTGGAACAAAAGCTCTCCCCTCCTACTTCAACCACTGAGCTTTCCATTGACTTGCATCGTAGGGTCCATCCCCATAACATCTACGCATCTTGGACCAGATCCCGGCGGTATCCACAGGACAGAGGATCCAAGGCGGATATCTACATTTCATGTGGAAGGCGATAATTCATTTTAATCCGGTAAGTGTTTTAACCTCTACATTAAATTCCCCCTTGTGATACTGCACTTAGTGACGCTTCCCTTTCTTCTTCCTTCTTGTACTCAACAGAGCTGGCTATACTCGGAGGACAGCAGCCTGAAGTGCTTCACACGCACCCCACAGACTACCCAACCCCAAGCACTATAATATTATTGTATTATTTTCTTCTGAACTGGCCACTGTTGCTGGCATCCAAAAACTGTTATTTCATTTCAACTAGCTACGGTTGCTGGCATCCACCCCTTGCGCCTGAACTTTTAAACTCTGAACTTATGCTTTAACCCTTGCAGTGAGGGCTCAGTCCCACAACAAGAAGAATTTTCACATTTCTTGGAGTTGGCTTTCAAGCCCAAGTTCTGTTATTAGCAGCTCTTGAAATTAGGTTTTAAGATGGTGCAGAGAACAGGCTTCATTCAGAAAGGTGGAAGGAAAAACCAGTGCCAAAAACAAAATTTCTCTAACCAAATTAACAGTTGTGACCCCTTTTACCAGGAAGGAAGTGAGTGGAAATCTCCACAACAGGAACATAAATCAAAAGAGCCCGCCACGGGGAAAAGGTTGTGTCCTTGCAGGGAAAGATTCAGTAGCCCATTTACACCTTTTGGCTGGAGTTCCAGCAAGCCCAAACACCGGGACCTCAGCACAGGTATCACTCACCTTCCCAGTGTCCTCGGGTCCTGGCTGCAGTGTCACCGAACATGGCAAATTCTGTGGGATCTAAGTGAAGGAAGCAGAAACAGCCAAGTTGATATGTGAATAAAAAAGAAGTAATTGGGAAAGAGAGGGATAAATAGATGTGAGCTGGATAAGAAGGGGAGTGGAAGATGTGAGCTGGATAAGGAGGGGGGAATAGAAGGTGGGTTTTAAGAAAAAAAAGCACACAGAGGTGACTACAGGAAGTGGTAGTTGTATAGAGAAGGAGGGTTTATAAACTAACGTTGAAATAGAAGGGATGTGCTTGCTCCCCTAGTTTCTTGACTAGGCGCTCCTGCAGTCGGGTGAGAGGCTTCTTCTCCTCCGGGAGTGGGGGAAAGGCCTGAAAAGTCGAGATGAAGAGGTCCTTCCGGAACGACAGGCCCAAGACGTCGAGGTCCTCACGGCCATAACGGAAAGCACAGGTCAAGGTGACGAAGACTGAGGGGGGAGAGAACGAGTGAGACAGGGAGAGCTTAGGAGTGGTGGGAGGGGAGAGATCAACTAGGCATGGTCAGTGGAGAACAGTGTTCTTTAAAGCGCACCTGTGGTTCTGAAGCAAACAATATCCAAAATAAGGCAGGTAGAGAAGAGAAGAGGACGATGATGAAGTAGATTTTAAAAGAAAATCACTGCCTCCCATCTTAAATAAACTCAGCATCTAGATGTTCCACCAATCATACAATAAGCCAACTCTGTTTAAGCTACCATGGCCGCTATAGGAAGGTTAGGTTGTCAACAGTCTACCAAAAGCTGTTATGATAATGTTCCTGATATGGAAATAATTGGACATGCAGCCTCAAGTCTGAATGCTGCATGCAAAAGCACAGGGAAGGCTTTGCTTAGCTGCTAGAGGCGGCCCAAGGATGGTGGCATCAAGTGCACAAAGCCTTATGCCGCGTACACACGAGCGGACTTTACGGCAGACTTTGCCCGGCGGACGGGATTTCATCAGACAATTCGATCGTGTGTGGGCTCCAGCGGACTTTGTTTTCTCAAAAGTTGGACGGATTTGAAACATGTTTTAAATCAATCCGTCGAAATAGAGTCCGGTCGAAAAGTCCGCTCGTCTGTATGCTAGTTCGACGGACAAAAAGCCACGCTAGGGCAGCTATTGGCTACTGGCTATGAACTTCCTTGTTTTAGTCCGGTCGTACGTCATCACGTACAAATTCGACGGACTTTGGTGGATTGTGTGTAGGCAAGTCCGTTCATTCACAAAGTCCGTCGTAAAGTCTGTCGAAAAGTCCGCCGAGCAAAGTCTGCCGTTAAGTCCGCTCGTGTGTACGCGGCATCACAGTGACAATCCATGCTCTAAGATTCAAGTAACACATTTAATTTTCTTCTTGGGTTTAGATTCACTAAGATAAGGCTTTGAGAGAATTAGGGATCATTCTTAATACCTCCTTTCTTAGTGGTCAGCCAGTGGTATGGACCGCTGTAACCCAACAAGGTCCTGGTTGTTGATGAGAAGCTTCAGTTAGTTTCACCTTCCTGTTGGAAGGTAGTTAGTTCAATCACAGTTCCCCTTTTGTTTATGAATACCAGGGTGTCATGTACATTGCTACCAACTTACTAGTGAAATATACGGAACTAAAAGTAGGTGACGGAACACACCTGATATAAGTATATTGTTAGAAATGTCATGTATGAGCTCTATGCTTTGGGTCAACAACCAATATAAATACTGTTACTAATGTACACCCTGACGTTACTACGATATATCTGTTTATATTGTACATCTGGGTTTTTTTTTGTGACACAATAAAAACCTTTCTGATTAAAAAAAAAAAGAAGAAGATAAGGCTTTGAGTGATAATAAACCTTCAACTTTTTTCAACACATTTAGCAGTTGATTTAGGCCCCTTACACACTTGTGCGACTTGAAGCAATGTCTGTGTAATCTTGAGGTCTATGGACCTCAAGTCGCATCAAAGTTCCCAAGGTAGTGCCCTTGGTCCGACTTTGATACCCTTGTATGCAGGGACTAGAGTTGTGTGTCTTCCTACACTGTGTACACCAACAGAAACACACAGCCCTGTAGCCTAGGATGGCAAAGCACTTTCCTCCTCCTCCTCCTCCTCTTCCCTCAACCCTTCACCAAGCTAACAGACTGGCTGGAGACTG
>JBBDGP010005222.1:12500-37500 GCA_037952835.1 Lithobates septentrionalis | reverse complement strand
GCAGAACGGAGCTCTGTGAGATGTTCAAAGCTTGGGATATTTTTTTATAACATAACCCTGCTTTAAACTTCTCCACAACTTTATCCCTGACCTGTCTGGTGTGTTCCTTGGCAGGAGGTCTTGGGAGGAATGATCAGCTGTCATTGGCTGACAGCTGATCACGTGGTAAGGGGTCGGGATCTGTGATCAGCCAGTCTCATTGACTCACAGAGAAGGCCCCGCAGGGGGCGCACAGGCAACTCATGCACTGGAGGATGTATAGGGACGCCCCCCCCCCCCCCCCCCGGCAATGTAGGCCCGCGCTGTAGCCTCCTTTCAGCTATAGCGCGGGCAGGAAGAGGTTAAAGTGGTTGTAAAGCCTGAAGGTTTTTTTTTTTTTACCTTCCTGCATTCTATGCAGAAAGGTAAAAAGCTTTCGGTATGGAGCTACCCCCTCAGCCCCCCTAATACGTACCCGAGCCTGATCCCGATCCTGTGATGTGCACAAGTGTGGCTGCTGTCCTGGCTCTCTGCCTCCTCATTGGCACAGACAACAGCGGCTGTCAAATCACAGCCAGTGAGAAGGAGAGGGGGCGGGGCTGAGTTCCGTTCTGTGTCTCTTATGGACACACAGAGCCAGCTTGGGAGCATGCTTGCATGAGTGCCCCCCCCCCCCCCACAAACAAAACCTATGAAGAGAAAAGCAGAGCGCCTGGGCCGGACAAAGCAAGAAATAAGTAAATAGTACCCCTTCTAGCTTTACGCGTACACTTCAAATTTTTTAAATTAAAATAATAAACATGTTAAACTTATCTGCTCAGCAATCCTCTTCCTCTGGGATGCCCTGCAGGCGCTCCTGGCCACTGCTCTTTGGCAAGCGCCCCCAAGCCGCCTGCTATGGGGATAGTTGTGCACCCGGTCTATGTCCATTTACACAGACAATGAGACTCGCCCCCCCACCACTCCTCGTAACAGGATTTGATTGACTGCCACCAAGCTGCTCTGTGAGGAGGTAAAGAACTGCTTCCCTCGTCCAATGCTGGATCTGATCGGGCACAGGTAAGTATAGGGGGCTTGGGGGGGGGGGGGGGGGGGGGGGGGATTAGCAGTACAGAAGGTTTTTACCTTAATGCATTAAAGCGTTTGTTACCCCAACACTTCATATTCCTGATATGTGCCTGCTGTACCATGTACTTCTATGAGAAAGTCTCCTGTTCTCTGTGTATTGTCTTCTTTGTGTGAAATCCTTGGTGTTTCTGCCAGTCTCTCCGATTCCCTATTAAAAACTGACCACACCAAGCAGGAAAGCACACTGCGATCAGTTCTCTAGCTATGCTGGGAACTCAGCGTGCGCTCATCCAATGATTAGACTTTTCCTGACACGCCCCCCGCTGCACAGCCATTCACTAGGAAGCTCAGTGTTGCTGCTGCTTCTCCTCCTCCAGCTCTTATGCAGCTGAGAATAGAGGGAATGTGATCACTTATAAAAACAAAAAAGGGAAAAAAGGGATTTATGTTATTTTTTTTTTTTATATCTATACAAAATATTTTGCCTTTCATTTCTATTTTAAACTGAATGGGTTGTTTTACAAGGCGATCGTTTACACATTTCTATTTTGTTTACAATCACTTTAAAGGGTAAAAAAACCATAAGGCTTTAGAACCACTTTAACAAGCAGTTAACCCTTGCAGTGCTGGGGGGGGGGGTATTTTTATTACGCAGTCCCAGAGCTAATCATTACCATCACACTGCACATAAATATACAAGTGCGTGTGAAAACGTAGGATCACAAAATATAAAAGCTGCGTCAGATTGTCCAGAAGACAGTGGCTGGCCTTGTTTGCCTTCTATTTACAACAGCAATGTATAAAAGAAGGATGCAGAGACATTTTAACAATAGAAGAGTCGAAACTAGTTATAAGATTCTGACAAGGTGGTATAGAGTACCTACGACATTACACCGTATTTTCCCGCAAGTGCCCGATACATGTTGGCGCAGCAACGTTGAGCAAGGTACCATGTTGAACATGTTCTGGGACTGCCCCCGAAAAATGAAATCATTTTCACAGGAGGTGGCTAGCACTATTAAGCGTCTGACTAATGTTGATCTAGCGGACAATCCTGCGGCATGCTTGCTGCCACCTCACGCAGCGGCCCATTAAAAAAATAAAAGGCGTCTTTTACCAGCCAGCTCTTAAAATGAGGCCAAGGCGGGCATTCCTTTGTGCTGGAGGTCTGTGCACCTGCCCATGAGGTCTCTAAAATCAATGAACTCCGGGACATGGAGGACCTTTACGGCTACCGTCCACAATCGGGAGGAGGTCTTCCGTGACACATGGAGACCGTGGCAACACTTCTTCTTCACTAATTCCCGCCTGCAGGGCTGATTTCTCTAGGACTGTTGCTAGGCTCTGGGTGAGAGAATCAGTCAGTTTCTCTTGGCTCTCCAAGTCCTTGTCTTTTGTCTCTTGTCCCCTTTTTTCTCTTTGGACGTGTTTTCTCGTCTTTGTTCCTATCCATTTGTCCCGTCCTTTTACCATTACTGCTCTCTCCCCTTCTGTGTGTACACATTCAGCTCGGAAGCCGCTCCCTTGTAGTTTTCTTGCTGTGCATATGTATATCTGACCATATAGGATAAAATCGGTCTTATTACCGAGTTATATTGGCCGCCGGGGGATTCCCCCTGACCTCGGCATTTCTCATTCTTTATCTCACAAGGTTGCATTATTACGCTGGGGCTTTTTACACAGACTTGGAAAGTTGGGGATAATTACTATTACGCCCTCCCAGTCAAGAATATTTAGAATGCCATGAAGCTTGCCACACTGTGTACGCTTTGACTCTGTTAAGTTGCCTTTGAAGCTAATGCAGATATTTATTATTTGTTTTTAGCATACGTATGTCATTGTATCTAGCCTTACCCATAACTTAAAGTGACACTAAAGGTTGTTTTTTTTTTTTTTTTATTTAAACAACAAACATATCATACTTACCTCCACTGTGCAGCTCGTTTTGCACAGAGTGGCCCCGTACAACCTCTTCTGGGGTCCCCCGGCGGCTCTCGCGGCTCCTCCCCACATCAGATATCCCCCTAGGGGAAGTGCTCTCGCGGGGGTTACCTTGCAGGCACGCTCCCGAGTCCAGCATTCGGAGTCCATAGAGGCCGAATGCAGGACTCGGCCCCGCCCCCCCCCCCCGTCATTGGATTTGATTGACAACAGCGGGAGCCAATAGCTGCCCTGCTATCAATCTATCCAATCAAGAGCCGAGGACCCCGGGCAGAGAGAGAGCGCGTCCCCGTGGGACAAGTTCAAGGGTTCAGGGAAGTAAAACAGGGGGGGCTGGGGGGCCGGTCACTGCCAGGCGTTTTCACCTTAATGCACAGGATGCATTAAGGTGAAAAAACACGAACCTCTTTAACCCCTTTAAAGCGTTTAACCCAAAAAAAAAAAATTGGATCCTGTTCCTTTAAAGCGTTTTATACAGCACAGTGTTTGTGCTGTGTACATTTGGCCCCCCATAAGACCTGAAATACCTAGCTGATTCTGCCTGGCCATGTCCTCCCCCCTTTAAACTGACCACGGTGTAGCATGGCTGAGCCACCCCCCCTCCCCCTCTCCTTCTGCCGCTATTAGTAGGCATTAAAACTTGAAAAAAAAACGTAATGCCAGCCCCTCTCTTGTACCCGGGTATAACACTCACTGTAAGTTTATGTGGAAAACAAAGATTCTAAATAACATTTTTGCAGATCTCTTCAGAGTGGTCACGTGACTCCCGGGCCGCTCTCCGCCCCATCGAAGAGCTACAGCGGGAGGAGCCCGAGCGGTCAGCACAGCAGTCACATGACTCCCGGGCCGCTCTCCGCCCCATCTAAGAGCTACAGCGGGAGGAGCCGAGCGGTCAGCACAGCA
This sequence comes from Lithobates septentrionalis, assembly GCA_037952835.1. Taxonomy (NCBI): domain Eukaryota; kingdom Metazoa; phylum Chordata; class Amphibia; order Anura; family Ranidae; genus Lithobates; species Lithobates septentrionalis. Next base: position 33,609 of record JBBDGP010005222.1, on the reverse strand, counting down.
GTCACGTGACTCTCTGGTTGCTCTCCGCCCCATCTAAGAGCTACAGCGGGAGGAGCCGAGCGGTCAGCACAGCAGTCACGTGACTCTCTGGCCGCTCTCCGCCCCATCTAAGAGCTACAGCGGGAGAAGCCGAGCGGTCAGCACAGCAGTCGCGTGACTCTCTGGCCGCTCTCCGCCCCATCTAAGAGCTACAGCGGGAGGAGCCGAGCGGTCAGCACAGCAGTCACGTGACTCCCGGCCGCTCTCCGCCCCATCGAAGAGCTACAGCGAGAGGAGCCGAGTGGTCAGCACAGCAGTCACGTGACTCCTGGCAGCTCTCCACCCCATATAAGAGCTACAGCTCGAACTCCCGGCTGACGTCAGCGGGAGACCTCGACCCATCCCGCTGAAGATCTGGATCATAGTAGAAGAGCGGCCCAGGAGTAACGTGACCGGCCTAAATTGATCTACAAAAATAAAAATGTAAAAAAAAAAAAAAAAAAAAAAAAAAAAAGGTATATAGAAGCTTCATTCACCACATACATTTACACTGTGTGTTATAGGTGGATATAAGAACGGGGCTGGCAGAGTAAAAAATAAAAATAAAAAAATAGGTTAATGAACACTTTAACTTGTATAATGCAACTGCTGGTTAAAATAAAGCAATTACAAAAAACAATAAATAAAAAACAATAGAAGAGGCAAAAATTAGTAACTAAAAATGAGAAGTCTGCCTGAAAAGCTTAGGATAAAGAAGAACCTACAAATCCAGAATGCAGAGCGGCCATTCACGGGTTGATTTAAACCTGCGGCACGGAGCTCAGCCGCTGCTCACAATAACAGATGAGCATCTGCAGCAGCCACAAGGCCTATTCCCAAAGCAAGCAATCCTCCTCCCATATGCCAACTCTCCTCAGGGATAAGAGACGCAAAGAGGAACTCCAACGCCAAGTAGGCCGTCCTCCTGTATTCCGTCCAGTAGAGCCTTTTCCTTTCGCCAGACTCTGCAATCCTAGAATAAATATTACTTTCCACTCTTCTCTTATTGCCTTCTTTCCAGCTCTGTGATCGTAAACGTCACACAGACAGGAGCCGGGAGCAGGAGCTGCTTTGTTTAGACTCCCTTTTGTAGCCCTTAAAGCTGAATTCGAGGCATTGATAACTCTTTATAGAAACGTCAGGGCCATGTCACTGGAGACCTCAAGAGCTTTAAACTAGCCAATCAGCATCCACCCATAACAAATACTCCAAGCGATGATATTCCCAGGCATTGGAGATCAGTTTGAGCTTACACGTTCTGAGTCTATTGAAAGATCAAATATTGCTTAACAAAAAGCCACAAAGACTAATGTCACCTTTTCTGATACTGTACTGGGGGGGGGGGGGGGGATTCTATCATGTGGTCAGTAGAAATACAAATCATTTCTCATCATTGCAACTAAGATAATAGCTTAGAAAGGATTCCCCAGAAGGCTCAGCCCCCTAATCCAACAACAATCAGATGTGAAAGGAGGAAAAAAAAAAAAAAAAAGAAGAAGTGTATTTAATTGTTTTTCACACCTGAAGTGATACTAAAAGCTTTTTTTATTTTTTTATTTTATTTATTTTTTTTCTTTTGTAACAAAAGAGCTTACACTTACATGCGATTTTGCACAGAAAAGTCCCTTAGCTCCCCACCGGCGCTTATCCATTCCTCTCCCCTTGGGGCAGGAGCAAGCAAGCCAAGTCCTAAAGAGGCAATTGTGCATGCACACCCCCCGAGCCAGGCTGTGTGCATCCAAAGACACACACAGACACACACACAGCATGGTAAGCAATGCTGACAGCAGTGGGAGACCATGACAAGATTCTGCTAATATTCAAGTTTCAACTAAGGCCGGCCATATACGGTTCGAATCTTGGCTGGTTCAGCAGGAACCAGCTGAGATTGGAACCACGTATGGGGGGAACTGAACGTACCAAGTTCCTCACAGTGGACACGGACAGCTTATATCTCTGCCATAACTTTTTGTAGCCTTCCCCTAAACCATAATGTAGAACAATCTTTGTTTTCAGGTCATTTGAGAGTTGTTTTGAGGCCCCCCATGTCACCACTCTTCAGAGGAGAGTCAAAGAGAACAACAACTTGCAATTGGCCACCTTAAATACCTTTTCTCATGATTGGATGCAACCTGTCTATGAAGTTCAAAGCTTAATGAGCTCACCAAACCAATCGTGTGTTCCAATTAATCAGTTTATCAACTCAAATGTATGCACCTGTCTAATTTCGTTTTGATGCATATTGCACATTTTCATGGTAATCCAATACTTAAATATTACTGTGTCCTTCAGTTATTTGATAGATCAAAATGAAATTGCCGATCCAAACACCCAAATATTTATAAATGACAAGCATGAAAATTGTCAGGGGTTCCTGACTAATATATACCGTATTTATCGGCGTATAACACACACCCCAATTTAGGAGGGAAGTTGAAGGGAAAAAAACTTACATTTAAATGCCCATCAGTGCAGCCTTGCCCCAGTGCAGCCATGTCAGTGCAGCCTTCTCAGTGCAGCCTTCTCAGTGCAGCCCTGCCCCAGTGCAGCCCTGCCCCAGTGCAGCCCTGCCCCAGTGCAGCCTTGTCAGTGCAGCCATGTCCCAGTGCAGCCTTCTCAGTGCAGCCATGTCCCAGTGCAGCCTTCTCAGTGCAGCCTTCTCAGTGCAGCCATGTCAGTGCAGCCTTGCCCCAGTGCAGCCATGTCACTGCAGCCTTCCCCAGTGCAGCCTTCCCCAGTGCAGCCATGTCAGTGCAGCCTTGCCCCAGTGCAGCCTTGCCCCAGTGCAGCCTTGCCCCAGTGCAGCCTTGCCCCAGTGCAGCCTTCGATCCCCTGTCCTGGGCTTCAAAATCGCCGACCGCGATTTGAAAATGGCGCCGCCGGCGCCGAAATACACAGAGCCGGTCCTCGGCTCTTTCCGGCGGCTCTCGTTCACTTTCAGCTCCACTCGTAGTCCTGAGCGGAGCTATCCGAACCTAGCCGAGTAGGTTCGGATAGCTCCGCTCGGGACTACGAGTGAAGCCGAAAGTAAACGAGAGCCGCCGGAAAGAGCCGAGGACCGGCTCTGTATTTCGGCGCCGGCGGCGCCATTTTCAAATCGCGGTCGGCGATTTTGAAATTGTGACAGCTCGGGATCGCAGGGGATCGGCGTATAACACGCACCTGCGACTTTCCCCTGATTTTAAGGGGGAAAAAGTGCGTGTTATACACCGATAAATACGGTATATATAACATTACATTTATTTACACACATATACATATATACACATATACACACAAACATACATATACACACACACACACACACACAATATATACATACACACACACACACACACACACACACACACACACAATATATACATACACACACACACACACACACACACACACACACACACACACAATATATACATACACACACACACACACACTTATATATACATACACACACACACACACACACACACACACACACACACACATACTATATATACATACACACACACACACTATATATACATACCACACACATTATATATACATACACTATATACATACACTATATACATACACTATATACATACACACACACACATTATATATACATACACACACATACATTATTTATACATACACACACACATACGATATGAGTAATATTATTACTTTCACGGTTTCACAGTATAAATGAACCCCTTATAGTAGTGATTATCTGTTCTTTTTGTACTATAAAGAGCTAATTTTAGTTTTAACCCCATTATGACAGGCGATTAAATAAATAAAATGCATGCTGTGGCTACTAAAACGTCTTGGGCCTGGTTCACACCTATGCGTTTTTTTGGTGCTTTTTGCAGAAAATGCACTACAGTTCATTTAACATGGTTTCCTATGGGACATGTTCACATCTATGCTTTTATTCAGCCATTGCGTATTTGGAAAGGGTTCAATGCAAAACATTTTTTTTTTTTTTTTTTTTTTTTGGTTCAATAGACTTCAATGGAGAACGTGCAGTACAGCATGTAGTGCGTTGTTTGCGCAATTTGCATTTTTTAATCTGCCTGACAAAAAAATGGGCAATAAACAAAGAATAAAAGATGCAAAACGCAAATCGCAAATTTGAAAAAAAAAAAAAAGCACGCACAGCAAAAAGCATTGCAGAAACAGATCAAAAGCAAAACTGCAGGTGTGAACCGAACCTTATGCTGGCCACACACACGTATCGATTTTCAGGAGAGAATATTCATACATCTTTGTACATTCACTGAACTAAAGAATGTCGTTTGAAAATTTCTCTTGCTTTTAACATTCAATTTTAAAATTAATGTCATTCTGAACGAAAACCACATACACCGCCTGAAAATTACTTTGACCAAGAAGTTTTCTATTCTGCTCCTTCAAATTTTCCCATCACTGTGGTAGAAAACGAACGTCGCTTTGACCCCCATTAATGATTAGAAAATCAAACAAACATTCTTAAAATAATTTTTTTTTTTTTTAACCCCATGCCGACCAGCCGCCAAAATTGTACTGCGGCAACATGGCCACTAGGGGGCGCGTGCTCACGGAGCCGATGCGAGTGCCCGGCGGTCACGATCACCACCGGGCTCTTGCGATCGCTCGGGGCAGACGGAGAACCAGGAGCTGTGTGTGTAAAACACACAGTTTCCGGTTATCTGAGGGGAGAAGTGACAGATCTGGTCTGTTCATACTCTGTATGAACAGCGATCTATCATCTCCCCCTGCACAGTCCATTCCCCCCCCCCTTCAGTTAGAACACACAATAGGACACACTTAACCCCTTCACTGCCCCCTAGTGGTTAACCCCTTCACTGCCAGTGACAATTTTTACAGTAATCAATGCAATTTTATAGCACCGATTGCTGTAAAAATGCCATTGTTCCCATAATGTAGGGCTGAAAACAACTAATCGATTAATCGACAACTAATCGATTATGAAATTAATCGATTACTATTTTCAGAATCGATTAATCGGCCAGTCACATAATGGGTTAAAAAAACGAAAATGAGCCCTTTATAGTACAAAAAGAGAAATAATAGCTACTGCAAATATTACTTTCACAGTTCTACACAAAAAAAAATTAACCCCTTACAGTAGTGATTATCTGCTTTTTTGTACTATAAAGGGCTCATTTTAGTTTTTTTCACCCCATTATGTTACTAAATGTCTTAGACCTGGTTCACATCTATGTGTTTTTTGGTGCTTTTTGCAGAAACACACTACAGTTCATTCACATGGTTTCCTATGGGATACGTTCACGCAAAACGGTGCTTTTTTGGTTCAATATACTTCAATAGAGAAGCTGCAGAAAAGCATGTAATGCGTTTTTGCAGCAATATGTGTTTTTTAATCTGCCCAACAACAAATTGGACAAAAAAATGCAAAAAACGCAAATCGCCGCAAAATCACATGCACAAAAATCAAAAAGCACTGCAAAAAAGCACTGCAGAAACAGATGAAACGCAAACTGCATAGCTGTGTACCGAGCCTTATGCTGGTCACACCGATCAATTTTCAAACGAGAATATTCAGACGAAAAATCTTTGTACATAAACTGAATGAAAGAACGAACGTTCTTAAAATGACATTTTTTTTTGAAGGAAGACATTGTTTTTGTTTTTAATAAAAAAAATTGATCACCGAGTCTGATGATATTTACCAGATTCTACCTTTAATAGTATATACAGTATATATCCTCTAATAGTATATCTCCTCTAATAGTTTATATAGTACATCTCTTCTAATAGTACATAGAGTATATCTCTTCTGTCTGTTATTCTCAGAGTGGATTCGATATTTTGCTCCCTAACCATATAGTTGGTTATTTATATTTACCACTCCATAGAGATATTTAACAATAAATTACCTTTTTTTTTTTTTTTTAAAACTGTCCACATTAACTAAATTATACACCACACTTTTTTTTTAAGGTTATTAACCGAATAATCGATTAATCGAAACAATAAATCGGCCAACTAATCGATTATGAAAATAATCGTTAGTTGCAGCCCTACAAAAATGTGTCAAAATTGCCTGACGTGTCCGCTATAATGTCGCAGTCCCGATAAAAATCGCAAATCGCCACCATTACTAGTAAAAAAATAAATAAAAATGCTATAAATCTATCCCCTATTTTGCAGACGCTATAACTTTTGCGCAAACCAATGAATATACGCTTATTGCAATTTTTTTTTACCAAGAATATGTAGAAGAATACATATCGGCCTAAACTGTGAAAAAAAAAAAAAAGTTATTTTTATATATTTTTGGGGGATATTTATTATAGCAAAAAGTAAAAAATAATGTGTTTTTTTTTTTCAAATTTGTCACTCTTTTTTTGTTTATAGCGCAAAAAATAAAAACCACAGAGGCGATCAAATGCCACCAAAAGACAGCTCTATTTGTGGAGGAAAAAAATAAAAAAAAAACGTCAATTTTGTTTGGGAGCCACGTCGCACGACCGCGCAATTGTCAGTTAAAGCGTCGCAGCGCCGAATCACAAAAAGTGCTCTGGTCTTTGGCCAGCCAAATGGTCCGGGGCTGAAGTGGTTAAGGAAGACATTGTTTTTGTATGGCCAGTATAAGTGACAGCAGGCGGAGGGAGCATTTATCACCTGCCTATGACAAGGGAGTCTGTCATACATAATATATTACACTTTTGTCTGGAAATCGACAAACAAAATGTATTTATTTTTTGTCTTTAAATAAAAAATTTGATCTGATATTTACCAGATTCAACCTCTAATAGTATATACAGTATATATCTCTTCTGCCTGTTATTCTCAGAGTGCATTAGAGATTTTTCTCCCTAACCATATAGTTGGTTATTTAGATTTACCACTGCATAGAGATATTTAAGAAGAAATTACCTTTTATTTTAAACTTTACATATTAACTAAATTATACACCACACTTTGTTTTTTTTGTTTTTTTAAGGTTATTATCCGATTAATTGAAACAATAATATAATAAAAATAAATAATTATGAAAATAATCGTTAGTTGCAGCCCTACACCATGCCCAAGCATGATTGTACCCACCTCATGCAGATGCACACCATTCCCAAGTTTGAACAAACCGTGCCTGAGCCCAGGGCACACTATGCTGAACCATCACACTAGATTTTGGGGATCAAACATGCGCGGTATAGCCGCACTGCCCCGTTGATTTCAATGGGCAGGAGCGGTATACACTCCGCTCCAAAGATGCTGCTTGCAGGACTTTTTTTTACCGTCCTGCCAGCGCACCGCTCCAGTGTGAAAGGAAAGCCCTCGGGGCTCTCACATTGGAGACAAAGCAGCGGCTCTTTCAGGGCGCTTTTGCAGGCGCTATTTTTAGTGCTGTAGCGCCTGCAAAGCACCCCAGTGTGAAAGGGGTCTTAGATTGGTGCACTGAAGATTGTGACGGCAAATGTGGGAGGTCCATCAGAGGATTAAGATTTCATCTAGGAGGAGGACACAGCAACACAAGGCACACATCCTACTGAAGGTGATACCCCTTGCACTGTTTTTTTTTTTTGTTTTTTTTTTAAGCTACACTTGAGCTTTAATGGTCACAACAGAATTAGGTTGGGCAGCCTATGGCAGTTTATGGCAGTTTATGTGGGAAAAAAAAAAAAAAAAAAAAAAAAAGATATAGCATCATATTTTTAACCATTTATATTTGCTAGGTTCATTACAATAAATATTTTTAAAAAGGTGCCGTGGTCCTTTAACCACTTGCCGACCGCTGAACGCCGATAGATGTCGGCACAATGGCAGCGGCAGGCAAATGGGCGTACCTGTACGTCCACTCTAATTGGCGGGGCTAGCGGGCGCATGTGCCCGCCGCATACAGCGTGACCGTGGGACCCGAGGACTCTTTGTCCCCTGGTCTCCCGGCGATCGTGTCACGGAGCTGCAGAGCGGGGAGATTCCTATGTAAACAAGGCATTTCCCCCGTTCTGCCTAGTGACATGACAGAGATCACTGCTTCCTGTCATCGGGAGCAGTGATCGCTGTCATGTCAGTGGTAGCCCCCCCCCCCCACCCCCCCCCCCCCCCCACAGTTAGAATCACACCTTAGGACACACTTAACCCCTTGATCGCCCCCTAGTGTTTAACCCCTTCCCTGCCAGTGTCATTTATACAGTAATCAATGCATTTTTATAGCACTGATCGCTGTATAAATGACAATGGTCCCAAAATAGTGACAAAAGCGTCCGCCATATCGTCGCAGGCACGATAAAAATCACAGATCGCTGCCATTACTAATAAAAAAAGAAAAAATAATAATAACAGTGCCATAAAACTATCCCCTATTTTGTAGAGCCTATAACTTTCGTGCAAACCAATCAATATATGCTTATCAAAAATATGTAGAAGAATACGTATCGGCCTAAACTGAGGAAAAAAATTAGTTTTTTTGGGGATATTATAGCAAAAAGTAAAAAAATATTGCTTTTTTTTTTTTTTTTTTCAAAATTGTCGCTCTTTTTTTTGTTTATAGCGCAAAAAATAAAAACCGCAGAGGTGATCAAATGCCACCAAAAGAAAGCTCTATTTGTGGGAAAAAAGGACGTCAATTTTGTTCGGGTGCCACGTCGAACGACCGCGCAACTGTCAGTTAAAATGACGCAGCGCCGTATCGCAAAAAAAATGCTCTGGTCATTGGAGCAGCCAAATCTTCCGAGGCAGAAGTGGTGAACCAAGTGGTTATTGCAAAAAGTCCTCTGGTCAGGAAGGGGGTAAAATCTTCCGGGGCTGAAGCGGTTAATGAATATGTGCAAAAAAAAAAAAAAAAAGAGACAGGTTTCCCTCACAGTATCACCTTCCCCCTCAAAGCAAAGTCTTGAACTTGCCTGGCCACACGCCTATCAGATTCACATTGTGCAGCCCACAGGCAGCCGCACAGCTGCCACCCTGCCGGTCCCAAAACGATCCCTTCATACATGCTGGAAAAATGCATCCATTCCTATGAAGAGGCTGTCTTGGTTGGGATGCACAATACCCTTAGCACGCACCTGGCAGGTGTGTGGACAGGTGAGTATAAGACTATAATTACAAGATAACTCTACTAAGTAAAATAATCCTTTAATAGATCGAGCACTTACCAACTGGTTCCACGCGATCTAGGTGATCCACAAAATCTCGTTTTCCCAGGTACACTGTAAGCTGCAGGAAAAAAAAAAAAAAAAATAGTATATTAAATTAGGGTTCAGTCCCAGAATACTTGAGCATCAATATTTCTGCCCCTCTTCCTCCTGAGCAGTGCCCCCTGTACTATCCCCCCACCCCCACCCAAACACCCTCATTACCACATTGCGCATTTGTTTCTTGTAGACCGTGATGCCGCGGAGTACATCACAGCGGATCCGCTCCAAATCGGACAGGTCCACATTGTCAGCCTCCTCTCCAGCCTGCATTGCTTGTATCTGTATTCCTTCCTATGTTTGCATCTCCCTAAACCCTTCACACCTCAGGGAGATGCTTCTGGCCCCGGGAGACACACTTCCACCTGTGATTGGTGGAGGACAGGGGCCGCAGCAACTATGGTGACACAAACAGTACTTTAACCCCTGCATCTCTGCAAATGGTACCTTAACCCCTTCCTCGCCATGTATGCTGGAAGAGGCAAGATACTGGGACATAGAGAGAAAAAGAGGAGCCTCTGTGTGAAGACTAACTTTAAATGGTACAGAAGTGGAATATAAACTCAAATTGGGGTATGAGGAAACGTTAGGTTCACCCATCATAGCTTGGTACAGGCACCCATTTTTTTTAAAATCACATTCATTTTATATTTTTCTGCCACGTCTGTTCTAAAAAATTTTAATCATTATTAATTCATAATTTACATGCAATAGTGGTAAATTGATGTATTTACTGCATATTTTTATATATGATGTTTATATGAAAATATGTGATGTCATTTGATGTAGATGTATATTCTGTCTATATATGTATCACCCGTATCAGTACTGATGCAAGGAGTTTTATCCATTTTTATTATTTAAATGTGGGGGAGGAATTAGCACTCTCTCCACAAGATGGCAGTATACCAAGGCACATATAAAGCCTACGTTACTTCAGCTCAGCTTGACAAAGGAGTGCACAACCTTTCTAGTGTGCATGCTCCGAAACGCGTCGAGAGCACGCCAGTGACGCCATCGCACCCAACGTTGCGTTCCAGCCCCCTCCATCGAGCTCTAGCCGCTCTTCAAGCCTCCTTCTCGATCCCACCGGATCGCAAAGCAACCTGCGGGGCCAGGACAGTTACCACGACAGGTTGTGTGAGCCACGGGAAGGTTAAACAGCCGGGACAGATTTCAGTGTCTTACTTGACTAAGATGTGTCTGTTTCCTCATACCTCAATGTGAGTTTATATTACACTTATGTACCATTAAATGTTACAGTCACCACTCAGAGGCGCCTGTTTTTCTCTCTTTTTCCGCATGTTTGGAGTTTGCTTCCACTTCCCCAACAAGGCTGGCCCTGAAACAGTGGACTGTTCTCCCATTATACTGAGCTGCTTGCTCAAAAGACTACTGATGGACTTTTGTATTTATTTGCACACTTATCTAGCTGCGCCACTACCTAATCTTTTTGTGAAGATACTGGGACATGACCACTTACCTTGCAGTTTGGGCTGGATTTCTTAAATACTCTGCAAAAAAAGAAAGACAAAATGATAAGCTGTTGCAGTGTACATTCTTAAGGCTTGAACAAACTGTCATGTTTTCAAATCTTTCCCACGTTCTATTTCAGGAGAGACCAAAAAAGTAGGATCTATAGAGATCAATGATCATTAACCAGCGATGGAATTCCTGCTCCACATAAATGTCAAACATACAGGGACTCACATTACTAGAAAAAAGGTTTAATAGTGATACAGAAATCAGGACATGTATATTTATTGGGACAGTTCAACAAAATTTAAATATTTCTGCATTGAGTAATCATCACTATGGAAGAGGCAAGCCACTCCCACCACTGCATCCTATGCCAGCGTCATCACTAGGGAAGAGGCAGGTTACTCCCATTACTGCATCCCTTCCCAGCGTCACCGTCACTAGGGAAGAGGCAGGCCACTCCCACCACTGCATCCTATCCCGGCGTCACCGTCACTAGGGAAGAGGCAGGCCACTCCCACCACTGCATCCTATCCCTGCATCACCATCACTAGGGAAGAGGCAGGCCACTCCCACCACTGCATCCTATCCCTGCATCACCATCACTATGGAAGAGGCTGGTCATTTCCACCACTGCATCCTATTCCAACTGCCCAGCGTCATCATCACTAGGGAAGAGGCAGGTCACTCCCACCACTGCTACTTACCCCTAATGAAGATGCACTAGTAGGGGGTAGAAAAGGAGGGAGTGCCCCAATCTCCAATGCAATGCAAGTCGAAAGGTAAATTTGAGGTTGTTTTTTGAAAGTAGCAACAATTGGTCTAAACCAAAACGCATTTCCGGGGGAAAAGACTCCTCCTTTCTCAGGGCTGCTGTTTTCTGTTGATAGTGAAAGATCAAAATGAGCTCAATGCTGCACATACAGCGAACACATAGCTTTCCGATTTTGGTGTCACAGACACACTCATTTGGGATCTTTCCCCATCAGCAAGCAGCAGCCGTGAGCAAGGGGGAGTCTTTTTTTTTTTCCCCAAAACACGTTGGCTTGACCATTTGTTGCTATAAATAAATGCTATAAATATCAATAAAACAACTTCAAACTTACCTCTTGACTTGCATCACATTGGAGATTGGGTGGGCGCTCCCTCCTTTTCTACCTATACAAGTTCATGTGGAAACGACCCAAAAGGCAGCGGCCCAGGCCCCCCCAAAAAAGGCTTGCCACCTTTTGGTGTAGTGGGGCAAAAAACAATCAGAAGAGAACTCTTCCAAATGGCCCCCACCATCACCTAACCTTTGACCTACAACTGATTGATCTCCAGTCCTACAGAAGCCAATTTAGATGCAGGCACCCTCAACTGAGGAAGAGGCAGGTAACACTCGTAAACTGCCTTTTACCCCAGCACTGTAACCACTAAGGAAGAGGCAGGTCACTCACTACTGCCACCTACCTCAGCTGCTCAACGTTGTCACCAGTGAGGAAGAAGCAGATCACTGTCACATCTGCTCCTTACCCCTAGTGACCCCAAATCGACACCGATGAGGTGGAGTGTTGGTATACAGCCCATTTAAGCCTATGGGTGCATAAGAATAGCCAGTGCTGGGCAGATTTCAAACATAAGGGATGTAAACAAAAGGAGGAGGTCACAGCTCTGAATCTGAGGTAAGTAAACAGGCGTAGGTAGATGGGAAGGAATGGGGCATTTAGGAGGGTAACCATAAAAAGGCACTGCTACTTGTTACCCTTTAAGTCCCTAGCACCAGCCCCAGAATGGACATTCCCACCACCTCCATTGCCCACTAACAGAGGCTGCAATTCCGGTATGAAAAAAGCAGTCACATCAGGACCAAGACAAGGTGTAAAAGAAGGCGCTTTTGGGCAATTATTTGAAAATGTAAATTTTTAACAACATTACACTTCCAATGCAGTAACAAATCGGGGCTCTTTTGGGCACATAGCTGCCTTAGGGAACTGATGTGACAATCGGATTCTATCAATTTCAAACAATCATTTCTTGATGACTGAAAAGGCAAAACCGCCCACTGCCGAAAGAGCTTAGAGATACAAATCGTAACGTTTGACTTATTTCCACTAATCTGGGAAATCATCTAACAAACTATTTTAGAAAAATCATGTGAGAGCTAAAAAAAAACAAAAATTCAGTAGATATATGCGATATGCAGAAATAAAACTTGCAGACCTAGAAAATCGTGGCAGGTAGACTTGTTCTCTGCTTATCAAGCACAGATAAGCAGACACTGAATATAGAGATTTACCCAAAGGTGCTAAAAGTGATTGTAAAATGGTCGACTTTTTTTTTTTTTTTTTTTTTCATGAAGAGCAAACATGTTATACATAACGGCTCTGCGCAATGGTTTTACACAGAGCAGCCCCGATCCTCTTCTGGGGTCCCCCACTGGCGCTTCTAGCTCCTTCCCACTGCCGAGCGGCCATCATAGCGAACTTGTGCATGCTCGCTCCCGAGCCCGGATCGGTGTGTCCAGAGCATGGCACAGCCCCGTCCCCTCCTCACTGGCTGTGATTGACAGCAGTGGGAGCCAATGAGGAGAAAGAGAGCCGAGAGAGACGCTGCTATTGTGCACACTGCTGGATCAAGATCAGGCTCAGGTAAGTATAAAGGGGGGGGGGGGGGGTAGCTGCACTCAGAAGGGTTTTTACCTTAAAATGCAGAAAATGCATTAAAAAAGGTAATAAACCTTCTGCCTATAGAACCACTTTTACCACTTCAATACCGGGCACTTTCCCCCCTTCCTGCCCAGACCAATTTTCAGCTTTCATGAGTGCGAAACGCGTCAGCTAAGCCCTGTACATTCCTGCTGTAGTGTCCTGTATACTCTGTGATCCAGCTTTTTATAATAAAGGCACTTGTTATCTTGTCCGGTGTGCAGCATCCAGATCTCTTCGCTCACTTCTGCTCAGCTTTCAGCGCTGTCGCACTTTGAATGACAATTGCGCAGTCATGCAACACTGTACTCCAACAAAATTTTTATCATTTTGTTCCCACAAATAGAGATTTCTTTTGGTGGTATTTGATCACCTCTGGGTTTTTTGTTTATTTTTTGCTAAACAAAAAAAATTTGAACAAAAAAATAAAAATAAAGTTTCTTTGTTTTTGTTATGAAATTTTGTAAATAAGTAATTTTTCTCCTTCACTGATGGGCGCTGATGAGGCGGAACTAATGGGCACTGATAGGCGGCACTGATAGATGGCTCTGATAGGCAGCACTGATGAGGAGGTACTGGCAGGCTTTACTGCTGGGCACTGACTGGCACCTCTAAAACTTCATACCTGTTGGTCCTGGGTGCCATCCCTAGTGGCCCTGGATGGGCATCCATGGTCAGCATCCCTGGTGGTCCTGGGTGGGCATCCTCAAGAGGGCTGCGCTGATAATCAATCGGCCGATGGGCTCTCCTATACTCGCATCCATTAGACACGATAGAGGAAAGGCCGATATACGGCTTTTCCCGTTTACACTGATCAGCTGTGATTGGACACGGCTGATCACGTGGTAAAGAGCCTCTATCAGAGTGTCACCACATCAACAATCTCCGCAGACTTTAGAACACTTGTCTAAACGGTCAGAAAACAGGGAGCTGAAATTACACACTGCAGAACTCCACGAGGAGAGCTCCGATAGCTGATTGGAGGGAAGGGACACACCCTCCCCCCTTCACACAGCACACAGGAATAGTGCTGGGGCTGTCAATCACCGGCTGTGTGCTGGAGATCCCTCCCCTGTTATCTCTTGGTGTCAGGAAAATTTGTCAGAAGTGATTCATGCTGATAGCAGAGGATTGAAGCAGCAGACACATGGGGGGGGTCATTTACTAAAGGCAAATCCACTTTGCACTATAAGTGAAATGCAATTGCACTTGAAAGTGCAGTCGCTGTAGATCTGGAGAGGACATGCAAGATAAATTAAAAAAAAAAAAAAAGCAGCCCTTCAGCTTGCGCATGATAGGATGATAAAATCAGCAGATCTTCCCCTCATTTCCGATCTCCCCCTCAGATCTACAGCGACCGCACTTCCAAGTGCACTTGTAGTGCAAAGTGGATTTGCCTTTAGTAAATTAACCCCTTAGTGTCTTTAATGGAGACAAGTACACTCTATGGAGGGATATTTGTTCAGATTTCATGTCTGAGGTTTACAACCACTTTAGAGGCTCTCCTGGGACAGTATTGCAGCATGTAATGTCACGGCACAGCTGCTGCCTGCTGACAGTCCCAGTTAAAGGACAGGAATAGGGAGGAAGTGTTCACAGAACGACTTCCCCAAAAAGATGGATTTTTATGATTTCTCAATCATTTGAAAATGTAAACAGAATTTTACTAATGCGGAGACCGTACTGCAAGAGCACTTCTAGTTTATCTAGGCTTGACATCCATCTGAACAACAAGCAGATGTTACCTGCACTGAAAAGTGCGTAGCAAAATAATCAGAATTATGAGTTTTTTAGGTAACACTGTAAAATTTAAAAAATAAAAATAAAAAAAAAATAAAAAAAAGTTAAAACCTGTGCCCTATGTAACTTAAGAGGTTGTAAAGTCAGAAGTTTTTTTAAATCTTAATACATTCTATGTATTAAAGATCAAAAGCCTTCTGTGAGCCTCAGCCCCCCCCTAACACTTACTTGAGGTCCCTCTCTGTCCAGCCATGTCCACAAGTGTCTCAGCCGTCCAAGATTCTCCATCCTGATTGGGTGAGACACAGCAGTGGCACCATTGGCTGCCGCTACTGTCAAAGTCAGCTAGTCAATTAGGAGAGAGAGGGGGCGGGGCTCCGTGTCTGAACTGTGACTCGGCTCGGGTGCCCCCATAACAAGCTGCTTGCTGTGGGGGCACTCAACAGGAGGGAGGGGCCAGGAGCACAGAAGAGGGACCTGAGAAGAGGAGGATCCAGGCTGCTCAGTGCAAATCCACTGCAACAGAGCAGGTAAGTATAACATGTTTGTTATTTTTATAGGAAAAACAAAAATGAGACTTTACAATCACTTTAAGATTATAGGTCTCATATGAAACAAACAATGCCAACCGACATTCTTACCACCCGACCACAAGGCCTGATCTCCGTATGGATTGGGATTCTGATCTCTTCCTTTCACTATGATCTGAAAGCAGATCTCCAAATGAGAAAAACTATCTATATAGAAAAAAAACATATTACACACACACACACTGTATTAGGTACACCTTGCTAGTACCGGGTTGGACCTCCTTTTGCCTTCATTCTTCATGGCAAAGATTCAACAAGGTGTTGGAAACATTCCTCACAGATTTTGGTCCATAGTGACATGATAGCATCACGCAGTTGATGCAGATTTGTCAGCTGCACAATCATAATGCGAATCTCCCATTCCATCACATCCCAAAAGGTGCTCTATTGGATGAGATCTGGTGAGTGTGGAGGCCATTGGAGTACAGGAACCTCATTGTCCAGTGGTGAGATGATTGGAGCTTTGTGACATGGTGCATTATCCTGCTGGAAGGAGCCATCAGAAGATGTGTACACCGTAGTCATAAAGGGAAGGACATAATATTCAGGTAGGTCGTGGTGTTTAAATGATGTTCAATTGGTACTAAAGGAGCCCAAAGTGTGCCAAGAAAATACCCCCCCACACCATCACACCACCAGCCTAAAATAATTACAGTGCCATCATCCACATAGAGAAAGGGAAGGAATAACGTCAATTAAACAGAGTGTGTGTTTACTATCACTTTAAAACCTTGTACCCCCTCCCCCAAGGTCCCCAATGGGTCACAGTCCCATTCATTGCACACCAATAAAACATCCTCTATTGCACAGTTCTGCCAGTTTATTCAGCTCACAGGTATAATAATAATAAAAGGGAGCATCTTGTGCCAAGGATGACTCCCTACAGAGTGCTGGCCCTGTACTTATTACAGCAGGTCATGGTCAGGATGCACCTCTGGCCGGATGCTAGAGACACATTGACGTATATAGTCACACTGCTCTATTCAGAGCCACCTGTAATTACAGCCTAATATCAGAGTGTCACAAATAGACACATGATGAGCGTTTCCGGACTTGTGCAAGATGAGCCGAGCTTCCTTCCTGAAGAGATGAACACCCAGAGATAATGTGCAGGGCTCCCGGGGAGAACGAAGAGGAAAGACGGGGCTGTCGCTGACCACAAATCATGGGCTCTAAAGTGCAACTCCAACCTGGTGACGGCACGCTACAAAGCAGGCCAATCAGATACTCCAGATTGTACATAGTCGAATATTAGAATATTCATCAATTTGTTTTGGAAAAATAAACTACCGTATTGATCGGCGTATAACACGCACCTTTCAGGAAAAAAAAAAAAAAAAAAAACAACTTATCAGTACATTTTAAATAAAGAACTTTGAAGCAAAATAAGGGTCACAACCTCTTTGTTGCAGCCTCATCATTTCCCATTAATGCAGCCTTATCAGTTCCCATCTGCAGTCTCACCATTGCCCATTAATGCAGCCTGCTCAGTGCCCAACTGCAGCCTCACCATTGTCCATTAATGCAGTCTTATCAGTGCCCATCTGCAGCCTCACCATTGCCCATTAATGCAGCCTACTCAGTGCCCATCTGCAGCCTCGCCATTGGCCATTAATGCAGCCTCACCATTGCCCATTAATGCAGCCTGCTCAGTGCCCAACTGCAGCCTCACCATTGTCCATTAATGCAGTCTTATCAGTGCCCATCTGCAGCCTCACCATTGGCCATTAATGCAGTCTTATCAGTGCCCATCTGCAGCCTCACCATTGTCCATTAATGCAGTCTTATCAGTGCCCATCTGCAGCCTCACCATTGGCCATTAATGCAGTCTTATCAGTGCCCATCTGCAGCCTCACCATTGGCCATTAATGCAGCCTACTCAGTGCCCATCTGCAGCCTCGCCATTGGCCATTAATGCAGCCTCACCATTGTCCATTAATGCAGCCTGATCAGTTCCCATCTGCAGCCTCACCATTGCCCATTAATGCAGCCTCACCATTGTCCATTAATGCAGCCTGATCAGTTCCCATCTGCAGTCTCACCATTGCCCATTAATGCAGCCTGCTCAGTGCCCAACTGCAGCCTCACCATTGCCCATTAATGCAGCCTGCTCAGTGCCCAACTGCAGCCTCACCATTGTCCATTAATGCAGTCTTATCAGTGCCCATCTGCAGCCTCACCATTGCCCATTAATGCAGCCTGATCAGTGCCCATCTGCAGCCTCACCATTGCCCATTAATGCAGCCTCACCATTGCCCATTAATGCAGCCTCACCATTGCCCATTATTGGAGCATGATCAGTGCCCATCTGCAGCCTCACCATTGCCCATTAATGCAGCCTGATCAGTGCCCATCCGCAGCCTCGCCTTAGCCCATCATTGCAGCCTCACCAGTGCCGGATTACACAGAGCCGCGATCTCCTCTATACCCGACGCTCGCAGTCACACAGACCCGCCTCCCGGCCCAGCTCCTATGATAGACAGAACAGTGGTCCAAGGCCAGGCCAGGAGGCGGGACTGTGTATGTCAGTGCGCGGGTACACAGGAGATCACAGCTCTGTGTATTCTGGCGGTGCACGCCCCCACCTTCCCCTATGAGGCAGCCAGGAATTGGCATATAAAAACGCACACATGATTTCCCCCAATTTTCAGGGGGAAAAAGTGCGTTTTATACACGGATATATACGGAAGTTACTGCAAACACGAAAGACAAGGCAGCTCCAAGAAAGAGGTCCTATACTATGGAAGCTGTGCCCAAAACAAGGCCAGTGGAGGGCAAAGGACTAGTCACCAGTATTGCCTGTACTCTTCCTGAAGCTGAGGTCTTCCTCATTACTGACTTAGTCCTGTTTTCACACAGGCTTGAGCTTTCAACAGAGCAGTGTGAACAGCAAGCTTTGAACGCATTTGCAGAGCTTTCACCAATATTTGTTGGAGCTTTTAAAGTAACATTCAACTTGTTTGTAAAATATTGAGCAGAGATCAGAATTAGAGTGCTGATTGCACTTTAAACAAGCTGCTAGCAGGCTTCCAACAAGCTTCAAGAAGTTCTGAAGCCTGCTAGCAGCTTGCTTAAAGTGACAATCAGCGCTCCCATTAGGTTCTGTGTTCGCCATTTACAAACTGGAGCTGAATGGTACTGTAAAAAGCTTGCTGAAAGATCTGCAAATGCTTAGTCAAAACTCACTGCTCTTATACAAGCTGAAGCCCATGTGAAACAGGCCTCACTATGGCTTGTTCTGGCACTGCGGCTGTGTGGTGGCCATCTTCAATTGAGGCAGGGATTTGCTTCCTCATGTCAGAGCCCTCCCACTGCCTGGCGGAGTAATGACCCAAGTCACAGGATAGGTGGATGAACACAAATCCACAGAAATCAGTAAAAGCAGAAGCAGGGAGATCCTTGCACTGCCGGTTCCCAGGTACAGCCTCCTCTCCAGTAAGACCAGTGAGCAGCACAGCAGTGACATCAATAAATCTCACTCCAAATCCAATCGGATTAGCACTCAGAGGCTGCAGTGCCTTAGATAATCTCACACTGCAGATATACAGCTATGAGACTACAGCCCAGGCACAGATCAGGTAGTACATACCCATTTTTCAAAGTGAATTAAAGAAGAACTCCAGTATGGTATAAAAAAAATAAAAAAATAACTGTATACTACTAAACTGTAGCTGCTGCCTTTTAATATACACTTAACAGCCCAGAAACCAGCGCGGTCAACACCTGGGCCAGTTCTTTGCTGGTCTTTGGGTCCGCCATCTTGCTTGTGGGAAGCCGGCTATGGTTTCCTGGCATTTCACAGCCAGCTTTTATAAAATTGTTTCTAATGGTGTTTTTCTTCTTCAAACGGGCAAATCTCTCCACTGAAAGCTAAAAATTGGCCTGGGCAGGAAGGGGGTGAAAGTGCCCGGTAGGCAAGTGGTTAAGGAAAATAGACCCCTCTCTATACTTTCCCAATAAGATGGGAAATGTATTTTTTTTTAGTCTAGGTCCACTTTAAGAATAGAAGGAAAGTGTTAGGGGGTCTCCCTCCAACCAGTACACCAGTACCAGCCCGTACCAGCACTTCCAGAAGAGAATGGCAGCTCAGTTATTTCTCCAGTGACAGACAACCTTCCCTCCTCTCCACAGCTGTGCCCTGAAAAAGGAAAACTCTGCAGAACTTCCCATCAACCACTTTAAAAACTTCCTCGGTCAGCGAGGTCACAGGAAACCTCGCTTGGCTTTATGTTTTTTGCTCAGTACAAAGTACATAGCCAGCATCAGAGGAGCTGCTGACAGACAATGTACAGAACGGTGTGCATGGCGCTGACATTCTCATGCACTCGGAACACACCCTGCACGCTTTCCAGAGGATTTCACAGAAAAACGGAGCATTTAAATACTAGAGAACTAAACGAGCTGCAGGACCAGAAAACGCACCATGGACACAGAATTAACCACTTTAAGGCCTTTTTCTGACATTTGTTGTTTACAAGTAAAATTCTGTACTTTTTGCTTGAAAATTTCTTTAGAACACCCAAACACACACTAGAATATATATATATATATATATATATATATATATATATATATACACTACCGTTCAAAAGTTTGGGGTCACATTGAAATGTCCTTATTTTTGAAGGAAAAGCACTGTACTTTTAAATGAAACTAACTTTAAACTAGTCCTAACTTTAAACAAATATACTCTATACATTGCTAATGTGGTAAATGACTATTCTAACTGCAAATGTCTAGTTTTTGGTGCAATATCTACATAGGTGTATAGAGGCCCATTTCCAGCAACTATCACTCCAGTGTTCTAATGGTACAATGTGTTTGCTCATTGGCTCAGAAGGCTAATTGATGATTAGCAAACCCTTGTGCAATCATGTTCACACATCTAAAAACAGTCTAGCTCCTTCCAGAAGCTACAAAACTGACCTTCCTGTGAGCAGATTGAGTTTCTGGAGCATCACATTTGTGGGGTCAATTAAATGCTCAAAATGGCCAGAAAAAGAGAACTTTCATCTGAAACTCGACAGTCTATTCTTCTTCTTAGAAATGAAGGCTATTCCATGCGAGAAATTGCAAAGAAATTGAAGATTTCCTACAACGGTGTGTACTACTCCCTTCAGAGGACAGCACAAACAGGCTCTAACCAGAGTAGAAAAAGAAGTGGGAGGCCGCGTTGCACAACTAAGCAAGAAGATAAGCACATTAGAGTCTCTAGTTTGAGAAACAGACGCCTCACAGGTCCCCAACTGGCATCTTCATTAAATAGTACCCGCAAAACACCAGTGTCAACATCTACAGTGAAGAGGCAGCTGCGGGATTTTGGGCTTCAGGGCAGAGTGGCAAAGAAAAAGCCATATCTGAGACTGGCCAATAAAAGAAAAAGATTAAGATGGGCAAAAGAACACAGACATTGGACAGAGGAAGACTGGAAAAAAGTGTTGTG
>JBBDGP010005222.1:0-7500 GCA_037952835.1 Lithobates septentrionalis | reverse complement strand
ACCATTTAGGGTCTTTGGAAGGAGAGGCCCAGTCAAATGGTCTCTTGGGTCTCCAGACCTAACACTACTTGACTTTTTTTAGGGTCAACTTAGTAGGCACGTATAGAATGTGCCAAGAACAATCGTGGCATTCAAGGAGGAAACCATCTCTTCACGCAACAATCGGTTCTGCTACAATAAGCAATGTTTAACTTCCTTGTATCCAGCACCTTCAGAAGTCCAAGGCAGTTAGTTTGACCAGTTACTATGGATTTTTTTTTTTTTTTTAACCAAGCAGCCATTAAAGTGGAGTTCCACCTATTTTTACAACTCTTCACCATCCATCACTAAACTGTGCACTGTATACAAAATTGGATATTTTTTTCTCAGCACTTACTGTATATCTGCTGTATTCATTTTTTACTTCCTCCTCCCTGGCTGCGGCCCATCGCCTCATTTCCTGTTTGCAATGCCTTCTGGGAAGGGGAAGCAACTTCCTCTGACACTGCCGTTGCTATGCAAACTGACCTGAAACCTATTACACTGCTTGTGCTGCACTGAGCATGTGCGAGATCTGCAAGGATGAGATCCAGGAAGAAATACAGTCTGGCTTCAGATGCCCAGACTTAAGATGGCCACGGCCTGCTGTAAGTTTATAAAATAACAAACTACTGCTATAAACTAACAGACCTTAGTTTACAGACTAACTTTACTAGAATACATTAAGCTTGTGTATTATAGGGGTATTTTTATTTAAAAAGTATCATTTCGGCCAGAACACCACTTTAATGATAGGAACTGCAAAAAAATAAATAAAATAAAAAATAAAACCCACAACACCGGCAGTTGAAGTCAAGTCATTATTCTTTTTAACCTAGCAATCGTCAACCCCAATTAATGCACCTTACATTTTACAACAGTGCCCTGCCGCCAGCAGATCTTGATCGATCAGCAATAAACCTCAGGTATGGGTACCAGTTCCTCATGGCTGTAGTGAAGAACTGCAGGAAGTGGCTGCATCCAGCACGGCTCAGAGTGTGCGGTGAGATTGGAACTCACCACGGACATCAGCCCACAGAATGAGAGCCTGGTGTTGTCCTAATTCTTGCTGAAAAGGATTGCCCCATTTTGCAGCTTGAACCTCTGCAGCAATCCTATATCCTAGATCAGTGATGGTGAACCTTGGCACCCCAGATGTTTTGGAACTACATTTCCCATGATGCTCAGGCACTCTGTAGTGTAGTTGAACATCATGGGAAATGTAGTTCCAAAACATCTGGGGTGCCAAGGTTCGCCATCACTGCCCTAGGTTGTACAATTGTACAGCTCTATGGAACTTTTTGCAATTTTTTTTTTTTTTTTTTTTTTAATCATTGAAGGTTTTTTTTTTTAATGCACATAGCACAAGTTTCTCTACTGAACCATGTCCTTATTCTGGCTTCCACTCCAACAGGTCTTTATAATTGGGTGTGACTGATTACAGTATGCACACATTCTAACAGGCTTAGGGAAAAACAAACAATCAACACTGCAGTCATTTTTTTTTTTTTTTTATGCGACTTTCACATGGTTGATGTGCCGTATTCTCACAAGAGACGGATTTAAACTACAAAAATTGCAGGCAGCACATTATTTTATAGAATTTTTCTTTTTTTGTACACAGAAATACATACACATAATTGCCAACTGCCGAGACAAAGTCATTTACAGGATAAATGTATTGTGTTCAGCGGCTCTTTACACTCGTGGCCTGGCTGTTGACTTTCACTGGGATAAAGAGAAGCAACAAAAATGCAATCGCTGTGCTGCTCTACCAAGCAGGGAAAGAAAGGCCATATGTAAAATATACACAGTATCTCACAAAAGTGAGTACGCCCCTCATATTTATGGAAATATTTTATTATATCTTTTCATGTGACAAGACTGAAGACACTTTGCTACAATGTAAAGTAGTGAGTGTACAGCTTGTATAAGACTCGGTTCACACAGGGGCAACCTGTCCAGCGACTTAGCCGCCATGGAACCGTTCTAATAGGAACGACACAAGTCTCCCCGACTTAGAAAAAGGTTCCTGTACTACTTTGGGGGCGACTTCAGGCGACTTGCATTTCACTTCTATACAGAAGTCGTTTTGCAAGTCCCTGCTGAAGCCGTGTGCAGGTCGCCTGAGCAGTCGCGCTGCAAGTCGTGCTGCCTCAGTGTGAACCGACTTTTATGCCCTGTACACACGGTCGGATTTTCCGATGGAAAATGTCCGATCGGAGCGTGTTGTCGGAAATTCCGACCGTGTGTAGGCTCCATCGGACATTTTCCATTGGATTTTCCGACACACAAGTTGGAGAGCAGGATATAAAATTTTCCGACAACAAAATCCGTTGTCGGAATTTCCGATCGTGTGTACACAAATCCGACGCACAAAGTGCCACGCATGCTCAGAATAAATAAAGAGATGAAAGCTATTGGCTACTGCCCCGTTTATAGTCCCAATGTACGTGTTTTACGTCACCGCGTTTAGAACGATCGGATTTTCCGACAACTTTGTGTGACCGTGTGTATGCAAGACAAGTTTGAGCCAACATCCGTCTGAAAAAATCCATGGATTTTGTTGTCGGAATGTCCGAACAAAGTCCGACCGTGTGTACGGGGCATTACAGTGTAAATTTGTTGTTCCCTCACAATAACTCAACACACAGCTATTAATGTCTAAACCGCTGGCAACAAAAGTGAGTACACCCCTAAGTGAAAATGTCCAAATTGGGCCCAGTTAGCCATTTTCCCTCCCCGGATGCGGCTCACAGTAGGAGGGTCCAGTGTGTCCCCGTTCTCCGTTTCAGGGACAAAATCAGGCAAAAACGGAGACAAAAGATGCACAGGACCCTTGCTCAATCCGCTCTGCAGCCGCGCTGGAGATATGTGAACCGGTTCCATTGAGAGCCAGTCACACTCTCCTGTCCTGCGAATTGGATGCAAAGAAAACCACATCCAATTCGCATTAGTGTGAACCCAGCCTGAAGAAGGCCTTACATTATCCCAGCACCTATGTCGAGAGTGAACACTGTGCTCTCCATGTACTGCATTCAATGTACACAAAATAAAAAGAATTTTTGCAGAAAGGGGAAGTTTTTTTTTTTCTGAACTGAAGAGTCTTCAAAAAAAAAAAATGTACACTTTAGTTCTATCCAGTTGCTTCGCTTTAACCACTTGCCTACCGGACACTTTCAACCCCTTCCTGCCCAGGCCAATTTTCAGCTCGGTCACATTTTGAATGACAATTGCACGGTCATACAACACTATACCCAAATGACATTGTATCATGTTTTCCACCCAGACAGAGCTTTCTTTTGGTGGTATTTAGTCACCACTGGGTTTTTAATTTTTTGCTAAACATGCAAAAAAAATAAATAAATAAAAAGACCAAATGTTTGAAAAACAAAAAAAACAAAAAAACAAAAAAAACAAAAAAACAAAAAAAAACAAAAAAAACAAAAAAAAACAAAAAAAAAAACACAATTTTTCATAGCTTGTTATAAAAAAAAAATTCAAACAGGTAATTCTTCTCCCTCACTGATGGGCACTGATAGGTGGCACAGATTGGCAGCACTGGTGGGACTGCACCGATAATCAGTTCTCCGATTATCAGTATAGATGTCCCTTTCACAGAAGTCAGTTATCGTCTCGCCTCTCCACTCGCTGACAGCGTGAGGAAAGGAATGCCAATAACTGGCTTGAGTATACATCGTGATCAGCTGTCATTGGACACAGCTGATCACGTGGTAAACGGCCGCTTTGATTGGCCCTTTACTCCGATCAGCTGAGTCCGAAGAACACAGCGATCACAGAGCGTGTCGCAGGGGGGCGCGGGCAGCAAGATCACGGGAGGACGTCATAGGACACGCTCCCAGCAAAGTAAGCCCGCACTGTAGCCGTCTTTGGCGATAGCACAGGCCGGAATTGGTAAAGTGACCCCTATCATCACAGGGCCACTTGTATACAAAAGAGTAACCTTACCAATAGCTCGGGTGTTGAAGGGCCGCTGCTTATCTGTTCCCGGCCTTCTCCTAAGTCTGGGATAGCGGCTCCTTCATTGTACACGGTGGTTTATCCTACCGACTCGTACATCAGAAGAGGACATACGAGCTGGTGGCAGCATTGGCCAACAGTTGGTAGAAGAGACAGATAGTCAATCCTCTGAAGAGTCAAATGCTAGCGGCAACATTTCAAGACACCAGAAGGGTGACTATATTTATAAGAAAAAGAAAAATTAGTCTAATTGTTGGTGTTGGCTGCTTGTTTTTGTTTTGTTTGGTTGGCGCAGCAGACTTTTCTCATTTTATGACTATATTTATACTTATTATTTTACAGGTATGATTTTGTATACAATTGATCCAGTGCCAACAGGATTATTTTAAATAAGAATTCCAAGTAGGAATATTTTTTACATCATCTAGAGCAGTGGTCATCAACCCCTGTCCTCAGGGCCCACTAACAGGCCAGGTTTTAAGTATTACCTTGCGGAGATGCAGACTAGACTACTGCAATCACTGAGCAGCAAATGATATCACCTGTGATGTATTTCAGTTATCTTGCAAACCTGGCCTGTTAGTGGGCCCTGAGGACAGCGTTGATGACCACTGATCTAGTAGATACAATAGTCAGCTTGGACGAATGTAATATATGTATATACCATACCTGGCTGATGCCCCTAGAACAGACTTTCTCAACCTCTTCAACGGGGGAACCCTTGAAATAACCTTCCTGGTCTCAGGGAACCCCAAGTTAAAAATGGCTATATCTACAACTTATGATAAATAGGTGGAATGGTCAATGGAAGAGTGCTCCTTACATCTGTGGTCTTGGGGAAGAATTTCCCCCCTACAGATAGCTAGAAAGATCATTGGTGTCACTGGAACTTATCCGAGAGGCAAAAATTGGTCATTGCTAAAGGAACCTCTAGCAACCATTAGAGGAACCCTGGTTGGGAAGCCCTGCCCTAGAAGCTGGAAATCACTGAGGTGGACACCACTAGCCCAGCGATCTCCATGTTCTCCTGGGTTTCGCACAGAGTTGTCGCCCTGCTGCATTCTCACAGGAGGTCGGCCACTCAGAGAATGCTTTGCATTTGCACATATATGCTGGTCCAGTTTTTGGTGCAGAGTCCAGTGCGGTTTCCAGACAGCGGTTCAGATGAAAATTTGACATCAGGAACCAGACGGAAAACGCACTGGACCCTTTTTTTAATTTGCACGGTAACTGGCCCGCATATACAGTAGGTGCCTGTGACAGTAGGCTCCATTGAAAAAAAAGATAGTCTGGTTCACATGTTATGCGAATTGGATGCGCGCAAAACATGGAACAATAATGTAGTTAGAGGGTCTTAGATTGTCTATGGAAAATGTTCATGGGTTGGCCTGAGCTGTAAATTTGGTTTGTCCCCCCCCCCCCCCGGCACACTCATGTGATCTGCAATGGCTGTTTCCACAAGGAATACGGGGGAAATGTCCGTTCACCAAACACCAGCTATCAAAACAAAACCATTACCTTTTTTGTTTTCGTTTTTTTTTGCATGCAATATGCATGGAACCCCCAAGACCCCAAACCATCGCATTTTGTGTCTTCTGAACAAATGCAAAGCGTTCTCTGATTGGATGAGATGTAGAACATGACATCGCCACCCTGCCTTTCCATCTTGTCCAATCGGAGAACGCTTTTGATTCGTTGAGCTCGTGCTCACGTATATGCGAATCGGACGCGCAATTTGAACCGCAGCCGATTCGCATATAAACGTGAACCGAGTCCAACAAATCTAAAGCGTTCTCCGATTGGACAAAATGGAAAGGCAGGGTGGCGATGTCATGTTCTCCATCTCATCCAATCAGAGAACGCTTTGCATTTGTTCAGAAAACACAAAATGCGATGGTTTGGGGTCTTGGGGTTCCATGAAAAAAAAAAAAAAAAAAAAAACCAACAAAAGGTAATGGTTTTGTTTTGATAGCTGGTGTTTGGTGAACGGACATTTCCCCCGTATTCCTTGTGGAAACAGCCATTGCAGCTCAGGCCAACTAATGAACGTTTTTCCCATAGACAATCTAAGACCCTCTAACTACTTTATTGTTCCATGTTTTGGAGCCGCGCTTGCTCATCACCAACCCCAAATCAACCACACACACCTTGATGAACGGTTCCTGCGTGAATTTATACGTTTCACCGCGGTGGTGAGTGTTCATAACGCAGAAAATCTCAGTGCGCCGATGACAACGCCTATTGATGTTGTGTAAAATGTTAGTGGTTTCCACACCCAAACTATGGATGCATTCCAGTATGGTTTGCAATGAGAATAGGTTTAGAGATTCATGTCCAATGCAAGTAAAAGATAAATAAATAAAATGACACATCCTGTGTAAACTACACTATCCTGTGATAAACATGAGGCTTAACTAAGCCAACACCCCAAGATAAGGATTTTTTTTTTTTTTTTTTTTTTTTTTTTTTTTAAGAAAACCTAAAGTGACCATTTCAGCTGAGCCCAATGATAAGGGAAAGGTATTGTCACAAAAGTTAAATAAAGATCCTCATCCTGGTTGTAAAGCAATTGAACTTGCTGTAGATCTCTTTACATCAGCCTAAGGCCTCACACATCGGACCTTAAAATAACGTTATAAAAAACGCCAGTAGCTTTGCAGTGAGTTTTTCAACGTTTAACGTTCTTTTAGCTTTTTTTTTTTTTTTTTTTTTTTTAAATGGATCAAAAACGTTAAAAACTGCTGGTGAGCCACGTTTTTTAGCATTGGCCAGCGTTTGACGTTCTCAGAACCCACTAGTTTTGGGGTTTTTTTTAAAGCCAAGAAACACCCCAGACAAAAACTGCTGAAAGCAGGCTGTGTGTGTATGGACACATAGGATAACATGATGGGGAGTTTATTGACTGCAGAAAAAAAAAAACGTCTGACGCCAAAAACAGCTGCTGTAAAAAACGTCCAGTGTGCATGAGGCCTAATACACAAGGTGCTCACAGTGTACAGAGAGTAAAGAAGGGGCAGTGCTGGTGAAACGGATATCATTCACATAGTACAGGCAAACCCTTATACCAAAGGGGAAGAAGAAAGAGAGGAGGAGGAGGGAGGAGGGCAAACGGCCCGAGGAGGAGAGAGGAGGAGAGAGGAGGAGAGAGGAGGAGAGAGGAGGAGAGAGGAGGAGAGAGAGGAGAGAGAGGAGGAGAGAGGAGGAGAGAGGAGGAGAGAGGAGGAGAGGAGGAGGAGAGAGGAGGAGAGAGGAGGAGAGAGGAGGAGGAGGAGGAGAGAGGAGGAGGGAGGAGGAGGAGAGGAGGAGAGAGGAGGAGAGAGGAGGAGGAGAGAGGAGGAGGAGGAGGAGAGAGGAGGGAGAGGAGAGAGGAGGAGGAGAGAGAGGAGGAGGACAAACGGCCCCGGCCCAAGGGAGAAAAAAGGAGAAGGGCAAACCACCCCAGGGAGAAGAAGGAGGAGGGGGGCAAACAGCACCGGCCCAAAGAGAAGAAGGAGGGAAAAC
>JBBDGP010005221.1:0-30879 GCA_037952835.1 Lithobates septentrionalis | reverse complement strand
GACTTTTGGTGGTTCCTGGACTAGATCTGTTTATACAAGGAGACCTTTCCCTCATAACCTCGTCCCTTTAATCAGTCGGATACGTACAGCCTTCATTCAGTACATAGCGCTTGTGAGAAGTCGCACTTTGTCCTTAATGTCTCTTAATGTCCGCGAAATCGAATGGAAACGTTGATGGGACTTTTCACGATGATGTATTATTACATGGCTGACCACCTGAAGTCCTCCGAGGGTCAACAAGCTAGGAGATTGTTGTACAACAACAGCTAAAGGTTTGTGGTTTTTTTTTTTTAGGACTTTTTAAAACACTGTTGTCTATGTTGGGGTTGGGTTAGTTCGCAAACACATATCGCAGGTGGTGCCTAATTAATAGCTCTACAGCATCGGAGTTCATTTCACAATTTTATTATCCAAGTTGGGTTTCCTTTTTTTTTTCTTTTTTCTTTTTTTTTTTTTTTTTTTTTTTATTGTTGTGTAATATTTCACCACCACTATTATTATGAAAAAAAAAAAAAATATATATATATAAAATAAAATGTAAAAATTGTATAGTGTGTAGCCAGCTTTAAATTTCTCCATCACAGACAACCCACAGGACAATCAGTGTCACTATAGCTTGCTAAATTTATTTATATATATATATATTTTTTTATTAATATATATATATATATATATATATATATATATATATATATATATATATATATATAATAAAAAAAAAAAAAATATATATATATATATAAATAAATTTAGCAAGCTATAGTGACACTGATTGTCCTGTGGGTTGTCTGTGATGGAGAAATTTAAAGCTGGCTACACACTATACAATTTTTATACATTTTTTTTTTTTTTCACAATTTTTCTTTTTAGATTTACTAAAACCATATAATATGAGGTCAAACCCAAACTCTTTTCAATTCGTATGCAATCGGGCAGGCCCTTGCACTACATAGCTTGGGGTAAATCTAAAGGAAGTTGAAGAACAAAAATTTTGTATAATATGTATCCAGCTTTAGTGGAAATTCAATGGAATTAATTGAGGTTTGCACGAAAAAGGCCTAAAAATGGCACACATGCAGTATCTCACAAAAGTGAGTACACCCCTCACATTTTTGTAAATATTTTATTCTATCTTTTCATGTGACAACACTGAAGAAATGACACTTTGCTACAATGTAAAGTGGTGAGTGTACAGCTTGTATAACAGTGTAAATTTTCTGTCCCCTCAAAATAACTCAACACACAGCCATTAATGTCTAAACCGCTGGCAACAAAAGTGAGTACACTCCTAAGTGAAAATGTCCAAATTGGGCCCAATTAGCCATTTTCCCTCCCTGGTGTCATGTGACTCGTTAGTGCTACAAGGTCTCAGGTGTGAATGAGGAGCAGATGTGTTAAATTTGGTGTTATCGCTCTCACTCTCTCATACTGCTCACTGGAAGTTCAACATGGCACCTCATGGCAAAGAACTCTCTGAGGATCTGAAAAATGTATTGTTGTTCTACATAAAGATGGCCTAGGCTATAAGAAGATTGCCAAGACCCTGAAACTGAGCTGTAGCATGGTGGCCAAGACCATACAGCGGTTAACAGGACAGGTTCCACTCAGAACAGGCCTCACCATGGTCAACCAAAGAAGTTGAGGTCACGTGCTCAGCATCATATCCAGAGGTTGTCTTTGGTAAATAGACGTATGAGTGCTGCCAGCATTTCTGCAGAGGTTGAAGGGGTGGGGGGGGGGGGTCAGCCTGTCAGAGCTTAGACCATACGCCGCACGCTGCATTAAATTGGTCTGCATGGCTGTCATCCCAGAAGGAAGATGATGCACAAGAAAGCCCGCAAACAGTTTGCTGAGGACAAGCAGACTAAGGACATTGATTACTTGAACCATGTCCTGTGGTCTGATGAGACCAAGATAAACTTATTTGGTTCAGATGGTGTGAAGCATGTGTGGCAGGAACCAGGTGAGGAGTACAAAGACAAGTGTGTCTTGCCTACAATCAAGCATGGTGGTGGGAGTGTCATGGTCTGGGGCTGCATGAGTGCTGCCGGCACTGGGGAGCTACAGTTCATTGAGGGAACCATGAATGCCAACATGTCCTGTGACATACTGAAGCAGAGCATGATCCCCTCCCTTCAGAGACTGGGCCGCAGGGCAGTATTCCAACATAACGACCCCAAACACACCTCCAAGATGACCACTGCCTTGCTAAAGAAGCTGAGGGTAAAGGGGATGGACTGGCCAAGCAAGTCTCCAGACCTAAACCCTATTGAGCATCTGTGGGGCATCCTCATATGGAAGGTGGAGGAGCGCAAGGTCTCTAACATCCACCAGCTTTGGATTTGGACATTTTCACTTAGGGGTGTACTCAGTTTTGTTGCCAGCGGTTTAGACATTAATGGCTGTGTGTTGAGTTATTTTGAGGGGGCAGAAAATTTACACTGTTATACAAGCTGTACACTCACTACTTTACATTGTAGCAAAGTGTCATTTCTTCAGTGTTGTCACATGAAAAGATAGAATAAAATATTTACAAAAATGTGAGGGGTGTACTCACTTTTTTGAGATACTGTATGTGATGTATTGGCACCTAAACTGAAAATGGTGATGAGAAAAGCTGGCAGACATTTGGGTAGTCCCAGGACATTTGTGCCTTGGTATTGACTCTTCCAGTGCTTTGTTGGTTTGGCACTCTAGAGCTCTGACATGTAGGAGTCTAAATCAACCCCAATTCCTGCACCATCAGACTTCAAATTAGCCCCAATTCCTGCACCATCAGACCTCAGATTAGCCCCCAATTCCTGCACCATCAGACCTCAGATTAGCCCCCAATTCCTGCACCATCAGACCTCAGATTAGCCCCCAATTCCTGCACCATCAGACCTTAGATTAGCCCCCAATTCCTGCACCATCAGACTTCAAATTGGCCCCAATTCCTGCACCATCAGACTTCAAATTGGCCCCAATTCCTGCACTATCAGACCTTAGATTAGCCCCCAATTCCTGCACCATCAGACCTCAGATTAGCCCCCAATTCCTGCACCATCAGACCTCAGATTAGCCCCCAATTCCTGCACCATCAGACCTCAGATTAGCCCCCAATTCCTGCACCATCAGACCTCAGATTAGCCCCCAATTCCTGCACCATCAGACCTCAGATTAGCCCCCAATTCCTGCACCATCAGACTTCAGATCGGCCCCAATTCCTGCACCATCAGACTTCAAATTGGCCCCAATTCCTGCACCATCAGACCTTAGATTAGCCCCAATTCCTGCACCATCAGACCTCAGATTAGCCCCCAATTCCTGCACCATCAGACTTCAGATCGGCCCCAATTCCTGCACCATCAGACTTCAAATTGGCCCCAATTCCTGCACCATCAGACTTCAGATCAGCCCCAATTCTTGCACCATCAGACTTCAGATCAGCCCCAATACCTGTACATTCATGTAGTGTACCTATGGGCCACCCAATGGGTACTACACTTATTTTTACAATAGTCATTGGGAACTTATCTGAGAGGCAGAAATCACTCATTGCTCAAGGAACCTCTGGAGGAACCCTAGGGTCCCATAGAACCCTGGTTGAGAAACCCTACATTAGGGTGTCTGTCAGGGACCAGTTTTTGGAGCCAGAAGGTCCTATTTTTAAACTAAATGAGTTTGGTTTTGGGTCATTGGAGGGGTAGGAAGGTTAAAAGTACCATAGCCACTTTTCTAGCTGTTTTTGTCTATTCCTGTAACAGGTCACTTTAAGTTGCCTGTGAACTGAAGATTAGGAGATCACTTTATAACATCTCTGCCAATGATCTACCCACGCATGGACCACTGCCAACCATCAGAATGGAGAGTAATTCCCTTTTGATATTGTATGACCAGAATGGAAGGTGCCATTAATTGATATTTGTCATGAGTGAAATAATAGGGCCTGCCATTGCTGACCTCTTTCTAAGAATGCCTGGTAAAGTATATGTAAAGCCCAAAACAATTGTTATTACTGTATAAAGTAAGGGGATAGAAACCCTGCCAGCTTTCTTTTTTGACCATCTGTCTCCCATTAGGGAGATTTCTCTTCCCTTTTCTGTCCCGTAGACACAGCAGAAAGTGAGAGGGAATCTATAGAGAGTCAGGAAATGCCAAAGTTAAAACTGAAGTCTTTATTAGATTTCCCCTCTATTCCTGTCCTGGGGGCAACTCAAAATTTTCACATTTCCAGTCAGTTCAAGTTCCGATGAGTGGTCACCAAAGCAGTAGAGTAAATCCTCACCCCTCAACACTAATTAAAAGCTAAAAAAAAAAAAAAAAAAAAAAAAAAAATTTTTGGCTTTAGATATACTATAATTGACTGATATGCTGAGGCGCTAGGTTTAAAATTTTACGGCATGGATGTAAGCAAATTGGTGGAGTCAGAATACCTTCTCCGCATACTTGGTCTTTACCAAAGAGTATTGAGGTCAATAGAGGCCAGGCAGCTAGAGTAGGAGATCAACGATGGCAGTTGCCATTTTTCTCAGGACAGGTGTCCTTTAAAAGTAGAGTTGGGGTGTCTGTGTGTGGTCAGTTTTAAAGCTTCTCCCTGTCGCTTGCACCCTCCTCCCCAAGCTAAATGTTGAGTTTGTTTCATTCTAAATGCTTGAAACATTCCTCTAAATCTGTGGTTATGTGACGCTCTAGGTTCCGAGTCTTCTCTGTTCTTCCCTTAAGTGGAGAAAGGGTCCTTTTATTAGGTTTGCGTCCCTGCCTGGGTGACATGGTCATTTCTTTTGGCTGTCCAGCAAGACTGCAACTTTTTATGACGTCAGGAGGAGCAATGCTGGATTGACCGGCCATGGCTTCCAAAAGTGGTGCTGATTGACTGAAGAGGCTTCTGAATATATGTGGTTGCGGTATGGCATCACACTCAGATGGGTCATGTTTGGTGGTGGTGCCACACGCTGAATGTTGCATGCTGTCTAATTTTTGCCATAGTGAAGCAAAGCATCATGGCTGCGGCATATGTACAGCCCTGAACGACTGCATGCCTATCTTTAGGTGGACAGTCCTTGGGGGGGGGGGGGGTTTAGTAAAACCTTGGCTCGACCTGCTTTTACCACCCTCCTGGCTGCCCGTGTGAAGGAACCCTTACGCAACGCGTAAGGTCAGAGTAAGTGAGCCAGCTCAATTTCAAAAAAAGAATACGTGCCGCGTTTTGTTTCCTGGATGTCTTTCTTCTTTTTCAGGATCAACCTAATAAAATTTTACTGTGATCACAATACGTATGATTCGGCTGCCGCCTACTACAGGCAATTAAAAATCAGAGTGGCCATTGTTTAATTAATCTAAAATTCAAATCCTCCCAATGATTTAATTTTCGCCGATCGCCTAAAAAGTCTCAAATACCAGCTGAAAAGGCAAATACCAGCTGTGTTTTTTAAAAGCTTCCTTATTTTACAATTAAATTCTATCCAAACCCCAAATCTGCTTTTCAGTATGTTTGGCATCATTCTTCACTGTATACAGTACGCTTAAAGCTAAACTCCGGGCAGATATACAAGACCCAAATGAATGCAGCTCTCTAATTATTAAAGCAGTAGTAAACCGCAATGGATGGGAAAAAATTTTTTTCCCCCCTGCAAGGCAATGTCATAATGTGCTAGTATGCATTGCATACTAGCACATTATGAAAGACTTACCTTAAGTGGGGTTCCACCCAAAAAACAAAACGACCTGTAAAAATTCTAAAAAAAAAAACAAAAAAACATTTGGATATTTTTTTTTTTTCACTTACCTCTAAATGCCTGTTGCTAGGTGGTCCCTCGTAGTCTGCCTGTCCCTTAGCCTGGGCTGGTGACATCACTTCCTCCTCGGCACAGGAAGGGCTCCGCTCTGCTCCCTCCCTCCTGTCAATCATCTGGGACCCATTACAGGCCCCAGGTGATTGAGCGGCCAATCACGGCGCACGGCGCCGCTCGCGCATGCGCAGTGGGTGCCAGGCTGTGAAGCCACAGCCCGGCGCCCACAGTTGAAATGCCGGCGCTGACGAGCGGAGGGGGGAGACGAGCGGGGCTTCGATCCCCCGCATCGCTGGACCCAGGGACAGGTGAGTGTCCAATTAAAAGTCAGCAGCTGCAGTATTTGTAGCTGCTGACTTTTAATTTTTTTTTTTTTTTGGACGGCCCCCCTGGGTGGAACTCCTCTTTAGAACGAAGCCCTCCAGCAGTGTGCTGTCCTTGCTGAAGGCTGACATCTCCCCCCCAGTCTTCCTTCTGGGTTCGCATCTTCTGGCTGTATGAGTGGCTGGGGGTACAATGACGTCACTCCCGCGTATTGCGTGTGGGAACCGCCATTTACGGCACGGGCTCTGAAGGTCTAGCACTGTATGCCGGACCTTCAGAGCACATGCGCCGGTTTCGTCACCGGCTGCATGCACTCAGAATATCTCCTAAACTGTGTAGGTTACGGAGATATTCACAGTACCTACAGGTAAGCCTTACTATAGGCTTGCCTGTAGGTAAAAGTGGTAGAACAGAGTTTACTACTAATTTTAACAAACTATTTAAAGGATTTGGAATCAAGAGAGCTTTTCTTCTGCCTCCTAGATGTCCTCAGCCGGATGACCCCAGACTGTGACTGGACAGTGAAAGGAGAAGCTGCACAGTCATGAGTTCATCTCTCCTCCTTTTCTCTCGTCCTATCAGCATGCTCCATGTCAGCATATAAACTGACTGGCTCCTTGTGCAAGACGCTGAGACCAGGTCACATTCAAATCCTTTAAAATTGCACAGGGGTGGGGGGTGGATGTGGAACAACTATAACCCTACATAGGTACCATCCCAAAGGAGAGATATAGAATCAAGAGTCAAAGTAGAGTGGGGCGGGACTTTGTATGTACCTTTTTGTAGGGTTTGAATAAAGATTTATACCACAAATGTAAAAAGTGTATTTAAACTTTTTTTATTTTTCATCTATTAGTTAAGAACATATTACAGTTGTAAAAATACAGTTACTGTTAATTGGGTCCAGGAAGTGCTGATCCTGGTACGATGGAACAAATATAGGGCCTACGCGTTTCGTGGGAAGCCCCACTTCGTCAGGGCCTTTAGAATAGCACGAATACAATAAAAGTATTGCAGTAACCTGAGAATACAATATTGGCAGAATTACTGTATGAATTAGTATTAGCAGATATTGACATTCTTTATGAGGGACATATAAGATTTCCAAAACATTATTTATGGGGTATTCACAGTTGCCCAAATCATTTTCTATCGAAACAGGATTGCATACAGTTTATTTGATGTCCAGCAATATCTCATAAACCAAGGGCGAGCCAAGGAGGCTAAGAGATTAGTTATAAAACCTATGATATAGAGACTTGTATGGCGTTCGTTTATCTTATCTATTCATTTACCTTCAAACTGTAAAACTTGACATGCTGGTCAAATGGGTCATTGTAAAGTGCCGCCTGACATTCGGCCTGTGTGAACCAGGCTTGAGGGAGTTCTGCTATATGCAAATCAGTTCTTTGTGAATTTGTTGCAAAGATTCTTAAAAAGGAACTGCAGTCTGCTCACAAAATTTGTAATAACATCTTTTTCTTCATTTTGAAGCTTCCCTCCAACCACTTTGCATATTATTTTATATATACTGTGATTCTGTACTTGCCAAACACGCTGCAGGAATCTCCTTCCACTAAGTCTGGCTGCAGCCATTTTAACTGTGGGCAGATGAAGCTGCTGCCTGTTCACTTCCTGGATTTACACAGACACACCTCCCAACTCTGCAGCTCTCATTGGCCCTCTTATGACTCACCCCCCCCCCCCCCCCCTTCCTGGCAAACTCTCGTGAGCGTGAGAGAGAGAGCTGTGCATGATGTCATAAGCCTAGGCTAATGACCAGACAAGAAACAGGAAGTGGGCTGTATAAGATATTTACTGGCCGATAAAAAAAAAAAATTTTTACTATCCAAAGTTAAAACAGAAACAAGGGCAGAAGATTTAATAGATGGAAAGATGAAAAAAATGACTGAAGTTCCCCTTTAACTGGGGATCTGCCAGTAATGGAACTTTTTATTGCAGGCTGACAACGCAAGCCACTGCCATACAATTAGCAGCAATGTTGTCAGCCTGCCATACACACTCCTTCAGTCGGCAGTGGGGCCGCCCATCGGGTTGGAGGATGCCGCCTGCAGACTTGATAGGCAGCTCAGAGGGCAAACATTTTATTTATTTTTTTTGCCTACTTCGTTCAGCTGTAAAAAATGCACAAATTCTCTTTTTGTCTCTCTTGCGGTCTCCAATGCTCCTGATATGTGGATGGGCCCCCCCGACATGCTCATGTACAATGCAGGGCCCCTGCAGTAGTATTCTTCATAATATGTGTTTTTTTTTTTTTTTTTTTTTTTCAGGAGATATCTAATGCTTAGAAATTACAAATCAACTCTAAATTTGCAGCAAATATTTGCTGTGCATATGAGCCGGGCTGGTAGAGTTGTGTTGCAATGATTATGTACTTGTGAAAGTATTAGGGGATTTTTCTTAAAGGGACACTACAGCAGAACTCTGCAGCTGACGTATGTGTGAAACATGCCACAGACATCTAGGAGGTTTTCTAAAGAAAATAAAATTTACAGTATACTGATCTCTCTTTTTTTTTTTTTTTTAATTGCTTGTGAAAGTTGGTGCTTTTTATGGATAAAGCCGCGCTTTAAAGTGGTTGTAAACCTCAGACATGAAATATGATCAAAGCCTATCCCTCTATAGTGTGTGCTTGTCTCAATCCGGAGCACTAAGTGTCATCTCTGTCTGCTCATTCTTGCTGGTAGTTTGAATCTGTAACGAAACGGCCCAAACTCCGCTTGAGTGCTTTCGTCATATACCGCTTCTTCCCAGCTCTGAATTTAGATATCAGATATTCCGGCTGCTCCAAACAACAAACAAGACCATACTCGTTTGGTTGCTGAACATGGACTGAACTGATTTATTTGAGATGACGCACAAATAAAAAAAATAAAAATAAAAAATATATATATATATATATATACACACACACACATACACAGCAGGCTGACAATACAAACTGTAACCAGAAACCTAATTAACATGAGCTAGCTATCTAATCATTTACCCAGACTAGGTGACTAGAGATATGACCTTTCAGGGTAGCCTTGCCGTCTCCTCACTCCCAACTTACAATACACATAAGTATAAACACATCCCCCAATAGTTTGCTAGGAGACCAAGGTGTGTTAATGAGCACAATAAACTATTGGGTGAAAGACCCAGGCTTTCCAGATCTCATTAATCTTCATTCCTTTCACATACATCTGTCCCCTTAGTCCCAAGCTGGCAGAGACCATCATGGCCTCCTTAATAATGTCCTTTTGCATTACATAGCAGAATATCTTCCTAAATGCTTGTAGCTCCTTCAAATGCCAGGGCCCATAGTGGGTAGGCAAGAGGCCGGCATCCAGTCCCCTCCAAAAGCCTCTGTCCCGGGTGAGTCTGTCACAGAATCTTTAACCACTTGCCGACCAGCTGCCGTCATTCTACTGCGGCAGGTCTAAAACGATCCCGCAAATCGCCGTAGGTGTTAAGTCGGCACCTTTTAAGGGCGATAGGCACGCCCGCTGCATGGCGGGGGACCCGATACGCGTGGCTGGTGGCTACGGTATCCGCCGGCCACCCGCGTTCGCGGGCACGAGAGCCAGAACGGAGATCTGTGTATATAAACACACAAATCCCTGTTCTAACAAGGGAGGAGAGACAGATCTGCTGCTCCTAGTGATTAGGAACAGCGATCTCTCTCCTCCTCCAGTCAGTCCCATCACCCCCGCAGTTAGTAACACACACACGAGGGAACACATTTAGCCCCTTGAACCCCACCTAGTGTCAACACCTTCCATGCCAGTGACATTTATACAGTAATTAGTGCATTTTTAAAGCACTGATCGCTGTATAAATGTCAATGGTCCCAAAAAAGTGTCCGATCTGTTCGCCGCAATATCGCAGTCCTACTAAAAATCGCAGATCGCCACCATTACTAGTAAAAAAAAATTAAAATGCCATAAATATATCCCCTATTTTGTAGACACTATCACTTTCGCGTAAACCAATTAATATACGCCTTATTGTGATTTTACCAAAATATGTAGAAGAATATATATATATATATATATATATATATATAGAGAGAGAGAGAGTCATTTTTTTTTTAAATCCATTGATTTTTACCACCCTGTTGTCAATCAAATCCTATGAGGGGGTAGCAGATGGGGGTGCCGTCTGTGTCTGTGGATGCACCCCAGCTGGACCTTCTCTTTAACCACTTAAGGATCGGAAGGATTTAGCCCCTTAATGACCAGGCCATTTTTTGCGATTCGGCACTGCGTTACTTTAACTGACAATTGCGCGGTCGTGCGATGCTGTACCCAAACAAAATTTGCGTCCCCCCCCCCCCCCACAAATAAAGCTGTCTTTTGGTGGTATTTGATCACCTTTTTTATTTTTTGCGCTATAAACAAAAAAAGACCGACAATTTTGAAAAAAAAACCAAAAAACTAAAAAAATATTTTTAACTTTTTGCTATAATAAATATCCAAAAATCTTCTACATATGCACTCTTCTACATATTTTTGGTAAAAAAAAAATGCAATAAGCGTATATTGATTGGTTTGCGCAAAAGCTTTAGCGTCTACAAAATAGGAGATAGATTAATAGCATTTTTTTTTTTTCCCTCATTCATTTTTTTATTCAGATTAATAGCATTTTTATAATAATATTAATAATATATATATATATATATATATATATATATATATATATATATATATATATATATATATATAAATTTTTTTTTTATTTTTTTTTTGCTAGTAATGGCAGTGATCAGCGATTTTTTTTTTTTTTTTTTTTTTTTTTTTTTTTAATTTTTTTTTTTTTTTTTGCTGGACTGCAACAATGCGGCGGACAGATCGGACATTTTTGACACCCCCCCTCGCTTGAGGTCGGCGATGTCTGCTGTGTCGGTGCTTTTTTGTCTCTTCTATACGGTGGAAGTAATTGTTGAGATGATGTCGGCAGATTGGCGCTGTGACGGGAACCGGTGTCATAAACCATTGCAACATATATCAGCGAGGGAGTTACATTTATGTAGCTGCATGATTCAGCTGTTGCGTGTACACAGACACACACTGCACATACACCAGCTTCCTGCATTGTGGTTGGAGGGACCTTATTATCCAAATAATGGAAATGTTTGATATGCGCGCAGTACGAAAAAGGTACTTTCTGTTTTTAATAACCTTCTGCTATTGCCGACACCTATAGAACTATAGCGGTAATAACATGCTTTGTCTGCAGAGCTCACACCCCTTTTGTTCTACACCGGGATGGAAAAGACACCGTGCACTGGGCACGCTGCCAGCTATTGCAGCCACAGCCTTCGTCATTATTAAACATCGCATATATTTTAAATCCACTTTCTCATGTCACCAGACCAGCTTAGTAAATGGGACAAAGAACAATAGAAGGCGAGATGGATCAGTTCCAGGATCTGTGGGCCTGGTACACTATTTTGGCCAACCTGTCCATCACACCTGTATGAACTAGGGATGCACCGATACCATTTTTTTTTTTACAACGGGTACGAGTACCGATACTTTTTTTTTTTTTTTTTTTTTTAAGTACTTGCCGATACCAATTTACCGATACCTACCGCAACTGTTTTGTTTTCGCTTCGGCTGTCAGCAGTGGTACAAAGCATTGAAAAACAAATTAAATCCTTTTTTTTTATTTTTTTTTTTTTTTTTAAATTTTGCGCTTTTTTCAATGTGAAATGTGTAAATATATTATTATTATTATACAGGATTTATATAGCGCCAACAGTTTACGCAGCACTTTACAATATAAAAGGGAGACAATACGGTTATAATACAATAAAATACAGGAAGATTGAGAGGGCCCTGCTCAGAAGAGCTTACAATCTAATAGGTGTTAACATATGTGTAAAAATATTCACTAACAAAGCAAACAAAAAAAAAAGTTTTCATTGTTTATCGTTTATAAAATAGACGTGAAAAAAAAAAAAAAGCAGGAAAATAACAATTAAATGGAGGAGAATAGGGAGTTAATTAAGGCTGATTAGAGTAAATTAAGGGTTATTAAGGGGTTAAACAGAGGAACATTTGTTCATCACTTTGATCTGCAGATTAAGAAACAGAAAGATACAAAAAGAAACAATGTTTCTTTTTATTTTAGTTAGAGCTGGGCGATTTTTCTCAAAAAAAAAAAACTCGATTCATGATTCGAATTGAGGTTTTGTTTTTTTTTTTTGTGGACACCGCGCCGGTCCTGAGGAGCTGCGGGCAGGAGTTTTTAGGCGAGGCCGCAGCTTCGGCCTAGTCCGCGGCGTCCGGCCTCGCGGACTAGGCCGAAGCCGCGGCCTCGCCTAAAAACTCCTGACCGCAGCTCCTCAGGACTGGCGCTGTGTCAGCGGCGGTCCTGGTGAAGAAAAAAAAAATCGATTTGCTTAAATTTTGAATCGATTTGGTCACTCAACATTGCCGGCTGCTTTTTTTTTTTTTTTTTTTTTTGACAGCTCCAATTACCGGACTTCTTTAACACTTCAGCTGTCAACTGGGGAGACCCGCTGACAGCTCAAAGAACCGAGACTGGAAGTATCGGTTTCACGATTTAATTTGCACGAGTACCAATACTCGTGCAAATACTTGGTATCGGCACTAGTATCAGTGCAACCCTATTATGAACCTATTGGATATCCCATTCTTATGTATGATACTGCTTTTATATAAACGTAGTTTGAGATCAGTTTTTTTTTACAAAGCTACCCTGATCGTAGTTGTCTTTTTTGTTTGTTTGTTTTTTTTCCCCCATGCTTTTGTTTCCTTAGAATACAATCTCACTTTGAGGCCGCTGTAAAACAAAAAATACCGGCTTGTCCAAAAGCGGAACTTCCGCTTATACGCTCCCCCGCCCCCCCTCCAGTGTCACATTTGGCACCTTTTTAGGGGGGAGGGGGGCCGCGGCCAGATCTCCCGGAAGTTCGACCCCCTCCTCCTTCCCCTGCCGCCGGGGCAATTAGAATGCGCAGCGTGCTTGGGGCGTGCGCAGTA
The DNA here is from genome assembly GCA_037952835.1 of Lithobates septentrionalis. Classification (NCBI taxonomy): domain Eukaryota; kingdom Metazoa; phylum Chordata; class Amphibia; order Anura; family Ranidae; genus Lithobates; species Lithobates septentrionalis. Next base: position 17,768 of record JBBDGP010005221.1, on the reverse strand, counting down.
GGGAACCTTACGAGGAATGGCCGTGGCGGCACCCGGGAGTCGATCCGAAGATCGGCTGGGGGGACCGACATCGCGGGCTCCCTAAACAGGTAACATAATATTTTAAGTCAGCAGCTGCAGTATTTGTAGCTGCTGACTTTTCCTTTTTTCACCCCAGCTGGACCTCCTCTTTAACCACTTAAGGACCGGAAGGATTTAGCCCCTTTATGACCAGGCCATTTTTTGCGATTCGGCACTGTTACTTTGACAATTGCGCGGTCATGCGACGCTGTACCCAAACAAAATTTACGCCTTTTTTTTCCCCCCACAAACAGAGCTTTCTTTTGGTGATATTTAATCACCTTTTTATTTTTTGCGCTATAAAAAAACCAAAAAAAACCCCGACAATTTTGAAAATAAAACAAACAATTTTGGGTTAAAAAAACCCAAAAACGCAATAAGCATATATTAATTTGCGCAAAATGTATAAAGTCTACAAAATAGGGGATATATTAATAGCATTTTTATTATTAATTTTTTTTTTTTACTAGTAATGGCGGTAATCAGCGATTTTTAGCGGGATTGCAACACTGCGGCGGACAGATCAGACACTTTTGACACTTCTTTTTGGACCATTGACATTCATACAGCGATCAGTGCTATAAAAATGCATTGATTACTGTATAAATGACACTGGCAGGGAAGGGGTTGAAACTAGGGGGCGATCAAGAGGTTAAATGTGTTCCCAGGGAGTTGTTTCTAACTGTAGAGAGGGAGGGGACTGACAGGAAGTAGAGAGAGATCGCTGTTTGGTTTTTTTTTTGGTTTTTTTAATGTGAACAAACCAAACAATAAATTGATTCTCAGCCCTGTTAGATTGTAAGCTCCTATGAGCAGGGTCCTCTGAACCCTCCTGTATTTGTAAATGTACTGTCTCCCTTTAGGTTGTAAAGTGCTGAGCAAACTGTTGACGCCATATAAATCGGGAATAATAATAATATTCATAATAATTTTTAATTTTTCATCTGAAATTTGGTGACTACATGGTGGTATTATTGTGAGAGCAATACTGAACGATCTTTCGTTTTTCAAATGCGAGTCCGAGCGATATTTCGTCCAGTCTATGGCCTCCATTAGACATGTCACAGGAAAATGGGGTAACAGGCAGTATGTTCCCCGGGGGAGCAGAGGCAATTAACATAAACCAAAGTGAGCCTTCTTCTTTAACCAATTAAAGTGATTGTAAAGGATCATTTTTTTTTTTAAACAACAAACATATACTTGCCTCCACTGTGCAGCTCGTTTTGCACAGAGTGGCCCCGAACCTCGTCTTCTGGGGGTCGCCCGACGGCTCCTCCCCGCTTTAGCTAACCCCCTAGGAGATGCCAGACCTGGGCCCCGGCGCCCGCGTTATTGGATTTGATTGACAGCAGCGGGAGCCAATGGCTGCGCTGCTATCAATCTATCCAATCAGGACACGAGACACCAGCTAGAGCTGGCGTGCTCGTCCCCGGGGAGAAAAAGGTAAGTAAAACGGGGGGGCTCTGGGGGGCTGCAGCATGAGAGAAGGATGCATTAAGGTGAAAAACCATGAGGGTTTACAACCCCTTTTAAGCCCCGAGCCTCTTTCTGAGATTTAGTGTTTAAACTTTAAAAACTTTTTTTTTTTTTGTTCAAAAAACTTTTTTTTGCTTGAAAATTACTTGGAACCCCCAAACATTATATATATATTTTTGGGCGGTCGTTGCAATACTTTCTGTCACACCGTATTTGCGCAGCGGTCTTACAAGCGCACTTTTTTTGGATAAAATTCACTTTTTTGAATTAAAAAATAAGATGTCAGTAAAGTTATTCCAATTTTTTTTTTTTTATATTGTGAAAGATAATGTTAAGCCGAGTAAATTGATGCCCAACATGTCACGCTTCAAAATTGCGCCCGCTCGTGGAAAGGCGAAAGACTTTTACCCTTAAAAATCTCCATAGGCGACGTTTAAAAAAAGTCTACAGGTTCCATGTTTGGAGTTACAGAGGAGGTCTAGGGCTAGAATTATTGCTCTTGCTCTGACGATCGTGGCGATACCTAACATGTGTGGTTTGAACACAGTTTTCATATGCGGGCGCTGCTCACGTATGCTTTCGCTTCTCCACGCGAGCTCGGCGGGACAGGGCGCGTTTAAAAAATGATTTTTTTTTTCCTTATTTATTTATTCATTTATTTATTTATTTATTTTTACACTGTTCTTAAAAAAAAAAGGTGTCACTTTTATTCCTATTACAAGAAATATAAACATCCCTTGTAATAGAAAAAAAGCATGACAGGTCCTCTTAAATATGAGATCTGGAGTCAAAAAGATCTCATATTTACACTAAAATGCAATAAAAAAAAATGTAGTTTAAAAAAAATAAATAAAAAAGTGATGTTTTGACGTCGCTTCCGCCCTGCAGTGGTATGGAGACGGGTGGGGGCCATCTTCCCCTTACTCATCTCATCTCCATACCTAACAGGAGAAAGGACCCGATCGCCTCCACCGCTGCCAGTGGCTCCGGTAAGCGGCGGTGGACACCGGAGCGCTGCAGGGGGGGCTCCTCTCCCACTGTCGATAAAAGTGATCTTGCGTCGAATCCGCCACAGAGACCACTTTTATCTGAAAGCGGATTGCCCACTGAAGAAGAGGATACCGGGGTTATGGTAGCTAGCTGCTGCCATAACAAAGATATTCCCCTTCAAAATACCGGCGTGTAACGGCGGCGTGCGGTCCCTAAGTGGTTTAAATGATGATTTGTCATTTTCAGGTAGAGCACAATGGTGATCTGAGTCACTTGTCCTCTTTTATCTCTCTGGGGCCCCAGCAGACCTGCCCGTCATAATTTCAGGCTTTGTTCTCACCCAACCTGGGTGTTACCGCTTGGGTGGAGCTTTCCTTTAAATAGATTGTCTATATATATATTTACTATGTGAGACAGACTTGTGTGTCAAGTAAACAATGGGCGTGATTTGAACTTCATTCAATTTCTCCTCTTCTCAAATCAGCCTTTTGTACAGTAAGGCAGGCCATACACCTACCTCGGGTTGCAGGAAAAAATTTGCACGATTCCCCTATCAACACAGACAGTGCTGACAGGAGAATCAGCAGTATCAATTTTGTTGACGAAAACATCTTCAAACTTTTCACCACCGAACGAAATGAAAAGCATTACAGGCCTCTCAGACCACCGTCCAGAGCACTGTGCAGCACGACAGGCCTCTCAGACCACCGTTCCAGAGCACTGTGCAGCAAGACAGACCTCTCAGACCACCGTCCAGAGCACTGTGCAGCATGACAGACCTCTCAGACCACCATCCAGAGCATTGTGCAGCATTACAGGCCTCAGACCACTGTCCAGAGCACTGTGCAGCATTACAGGCCTCAGACCACTGTCCAGAGCACTGTGCAGCATGACAGGCCTCTCAGATCACCGTCCAGAGCACTGTGCTACATTACAGGCCTTTTAGACCACCGTCCAGAGCACTGTGCTGCATTACAGGCCTCAGGCCACTGTCCAGAGCACTGTGCAGCATTACAGGCCTCAGACCACTGTCCAGAGCACTGTGCAGCATGACAGGCCTCTCGGACCACTGTCCAGAGCACTGTGCAGCATGACAGGCCTCTCAGATCACCGTCCAGAGCACTGTGCTACATTACAGGCCTTTCAGACCACCGTCCAGAGCACTGTGCCGCATTACAGGCCTCAGGCCACTGTGCAGCATTACAGGCCTCTCAGAACACCGTCCAGAGCACTTTGCGATTTGCTGCGCGACAATCTCGGCATGGTTAGGGTGCCATTAGATGTAATGACATTGTAAATGCGTCCCGTGTTGTGCAGCGATTTGAACTCTGCAAAATTCCACCTGCGGTCAGGTGTGAATGGAGCCTTGCCAAATCTTTCAGCTGCAGTTGGGGTATATTACTAGTAAGCCGTGACTCCTAGTAAGTTATTTCCAAAAATGGCAACTGATCACCAGGACGCCGACGCATTGTGACCATAACTAATTTAGGTCATGTAAGATGGCTTCAGCTCTGCTCTCCATCTGCAGGACTGGGGACGAAACGCGTTTGAGCGACCTCTCCTGTGGCTAAACAATAGAGCTGAAGCCATTTTATGAAACGGTTTAATTTTGGTCACAGTGAGTCGGCGTCCTGTGTGCGATCGGTTGCCATTTTTCTGTAGCACATTGTAGCCTGACAAGCTGTTTTATACGTGTTTTATATCTGCGCCAGTTCATTACATGTCACGTTGGCTGATAACAATAAAAGGAGCATAAGAGCGGTACTTTTTTTTTGTGTGTACAAGTTTTTCTAAAAGTTGAAATGTAATCTGCTTACGTTTTGCCTTCCCTGGTTCATAATGAAATGGTTAAGTATAACATTTCCGTTTTCATTACATGCCTTATTGTAGATCCAGTGATGTCATTACTAGGTTTCTGTGTTTTTCTCTAAGCCAGGGGGTCAGCAACCAGTAGATCGCGGCCAGGTGACTGGTAGATCGCGGTCTGGGCTTGCCGACCCACCATCCCAGAGCATAGAAACAAAGTGCAATGCAGAGGGACTACTTGTAAAGTCGTAGGTGTAGTAGGGATCAAGAGCCCCATAAGCCGATGCCTCCTCTGTAGTGCTGGCTCCCGCGCCAGGGTAGATAAAAATCAATGTTTTTTTTTTTTTTTTTAAAATCCAGATTTTTTTTTTTTAATTTAAATCTGATTTTTTTGATTTAAATCGATTTTTATTTATTTTTTCTTAATCCAATTTATTTAAAAAAAAAAAAGGCTTTTGGAGTAAAAATCTAAACATAGTTTTCTATTTAAGATACATTAATAATTGAGTTTATTCAGCATGAAATGGAGCTTAGTTATGTAGCACGAGGCTGTGTATACTGCAATATTTACATTTTTGGTAAACTCATTCAATGAACCCAAGCTCTGTTGCATTCACACAGTTTCACAGTAATCGCGAGATAAAACAAAGTTCAGGAATATTCCTTTTATCCCAGTGGTTCTCAACTCCTGTCCTCAGGACCCACTAAAGAATTTTTTTTATTTTTTTTTTTATTTTCCAAAAAATTACAACTTAAGGGTTTTTTTTACTAAATACCCTGGACTGTCTACTTTCCAAAAAGGGGTTATTTGGGGGGGGGGGGGGGGGGGGTATTTGTACTGTCCTGACCTTTTTGGGCCTCAAGAAATGAGATGCCGTCAGTACATCAGGATTGATTGATTCTCAGATATATCCCAAAGTTTGTGGACTCTATAACTTTCCTATAGACTTAAATAATATACAATGATTTGGGTTTTTTTCACCAAAGAAATGTAGCAGAATACATTTGGCCTAAATTTATCAAAAAAACTATTATTTATTTGCAAAATGTTATAACAGAAATTTTTTTTCGTTTAAAAAACGCAGTGGTGATTAAATACCACCAAGAAAACTCTATTTGTGTGAACAAAATTATAAAAATGTCGTATGAGTACAGTGTTGCATGACCGCGCAATTTTCGTTCAAAGCTTGACAGCGCTGAAAGCTGAAAATTGGCCTGGGCAAGAAGGGGGTGAACCTGGGGCTCTCCAGCTTTTGTTGGAACTGCATTTCCCACGAGGCATTGCAAGGCTGGCAGTTACAATGACTCCCAGAGGCATGATGGGACTTGTAGTTCTGCAACAGCTGGGGGGCCCCAGGTTGCCTCCTGAGTTAAAGGATGTCTTTTCCCCAAAAAAAAATTTTATGTGGCTGTTTGCAGTTTGAATCGCGTATCTCGTTGGAACCAAGCCAGCAATTCCATCACTTACCGCTAAGGTTCCATTTACCACTGCCTAGACATAATGCAACAACCTCTCCTGGATGGACCTGTATATATTTAGTAGGATTGTGTCCCCTTTTAAGGACTGCACACCCCTTTTTATTTATGAAGACCGTGTCCCTTTAAAAGACCCACCAGCCGTGCCAGACGTCAGCAGGCGGCATCCGCAGAACGTATGATCATTGCAGAAGTCGTGGGATCCTGGTGGAGCGGCAGTGGGCATACTGACCTACAGGGGGCAGCGCAGCCTGGGGAATGGAATCGGAGTTCTATAGTTAGATGCTAATAGTTAAGGACGGCTGACTCCATTGGATACTTTTTTTTTTGGACGGTGCCAGGTTATTTGTCATGTTTGTGGTTAGTAAAGTGTAATCCTTTTTATGCGACTGTAATGAATGGCTTTCCCCTCCGCTGCTGGAATCATATTAAAGCCAATCTCCGGGGAAAGGAAAAATGATCCATTGTAGCGAGGCTGCCCCCCCCTCCCGCCCCGCACTGCAAGGGTTAAATTCTCCTTTACAGCGGTTCTAAAGCCTCAAGGTTTTTATCTTTTTAAAGTGATTGTAAAGTCTGTTTTTTTTTCTCTCTCTAAAAATAACAAATATGTTATACTTACCTGCTCTAGGCAGTTGATTTTGCACCGAGAAGCCCCGATCCTCCTCTTCTCGGGTCCCTCTTCGGGCTCTCCTGGCCCCTCCCTCCTGTCAATGGCCCCCCCCCACAGCAAGCAGCTTGCTATAGGGGCACCCGAGCCGAGTCACAGCCCCCTGTGTCCATTTAGACAGCCCCAGTTTGGCCCCGCCCCTCTCTCTCTCTCTCTCTCTCTCTCTCTCTCTCTCTCTCTCTCTCTCTCTCTCTCTCTCTCTCTCTCCTGATTGGCTAGCTGATTTTGACAATGGCGCCGCTGCTGTGTCTCAGCCAATCAGGAGGAAAGTCCCGGGTGGCCGATGAACTCATGGACATCGCTGGAGAGAGATGGAGCTCAGGTGAGTATTAGGGGGTGCTGGGGAGGCTGCTGCACACAGAAGGTGCCCAATCATTGGTGTCTGTGGCAGAAATGATTCCCCATCATTGGTGCCTGTGGGAATAATGGTACCCCATCATTGGTTATCCGTGGAAGCAATGGTGCTCTATCATTGGTGTCTTTGGTAGGAATAATGCCCCATCATTGGTATCTGTGCGAGTATTGGTGCCCCATCAATGGTGTCTGTGGGAGCAGTAGTGCCCTATCATTGGTATCACTGGGAGGAATAGTACCCCATCGTTGATATCGGTGGGAGGAATAGTACCCCATCGTTGATATCGGTGGGAGGAATAGTACCCCATCGTTGGTATCTGTGGGAGGAATAGTACCCCATCATTGGTATCGGTGGGATGAATAGTACCCCATCATTGTTGTCAGTAGATGGAATGGTGCCCAAGGGCCAGATAGAGGCAAGCAAAGGGCCACCCCTGCAGTTTGGAGATCACTGCTCTAGATCCAGAGTGGATGTGGCGTCCAGCCTGTACTGCATTGCTCGATCTCCAGGTCAACAAACGATCTTCCCATTCTGCGCTGATCTCCTGTAACATTCGCAGGTCTTTGTAACATTCGCTACATATGCCGTTATCACATTGTGAATCTCTGTTGTCTTCATTGATTCCATTCAGGGACCCGCCACACCTGACTTCGCTTCATCCTAAAATATGCGCTGCGTGTGAGAATGTTGGCCTAAAACGCTCGTTGACTGTCGCCCTCCCAGCCTGGCACCATGTAGTGTTATAAATTCGATGAACAGGTCGAATGCTTTTGGTTCATGAATGCACAGGGGGCTCAGCTGACGAGGAGCTAAATATCTACAGCAGCTTCTTCCAATGTCGGGAGAAATCTGAAATCTTTATAAAACGCGCTGACATTTTAAAGGTCGCGTTTGATGAAGAATTGACGCCGTTTCCCTCTGTATTGGCATTGCTCAGTTGGGAAAGATGTATTAACCCTCCAAGGGTGTAAAGGTGACTGAACGTCTATGGTGTTGAAGTGTCATTAAACCCACATCATATAAAAACGATCAATAAATGGTGTCTTGCATGCTATTCATTTTCACTCAGTCATTATGGGATTTGATTTCTGTATTCTGCATTAAAAAAAATGGTTGATCCTGCTGCTCTCTATCTCCCCCTCCTGTCCATGTCCCCACTGTAGTTGGGGATTTTGCAGAGCAGAGTTGGCAGCTCTGCACATGCTCAGTTTTCGCTGAGTTTCTAGGCTGAGCCTTTCCTCCCTATGACACCTGAGCAGTCAATGTGACTATAGAGTCGCACATCTGGGCGTATACATATGGCCATATAGCCCGTAGATAGGCGGCCTGCCTGAAGCTCTAGCCACATAAACAAATGTCCCATTCGCCCTGTACGGACCACAGTGCCGGTGCGATTAAGGCCTAAAACTCTCGGTCCACCTTAAACTGATTTTGGGTGGATAAGGGGGGCTTATGAACAATGCTGTTGTTGCCGTGGTCTGGGCTTTCCATTTTCAATATAGAGAATGCAACCAGATGAGTGAGACTTGGATGATGCTGGTAAAGGGTTTCTAATTCTGGCAGAGTGATCTGTATCTTGGGTCCAAGAACGGGAGGAATACAGATCGCAACGTGACGTAGAGGTCTAATGGGCCCGTACACACGATCCGAAAATCGGGACGAAAAATACCGCTTTTGATGCGATCGTACGATAATCGGATCGTTAGTACAGAGCTTTCTCGAGAGCCGATCACAATTCATCCGATATTATTCGATCGTATGATACCAGATCGTATGATTTTCGTTTAGTCAGTACAGTTGTCGTCTTAAAATACAATACAAATACATTACAACACATGACATCATTTTTTATTTTTTTTTCTCTGTCGTACGAGAATTTTCGTGACTTTAGTAACCTATTCAATTTCTACTTGCGACTATTAAGCGAAAAAAGTCAGACGATCTTTCCGATTTCAGATCATGTGTACGGGCAATAAAGAGAAAACTAAAGTGTGCAGTCGGGGAGGGGAGGCTAGGCTAGGCCGACTTTTGACACTCCAGGAGGTGTCAAATGTGGAAAAGACTGCAGTGCTGCAGGCAGGGCCGGGACAAGGGGTGGGCAGGAGGGGCGGCAGCCCTGGGCGCAATGGTTTGTTGCAGGGATGGGGGCACCCTGACCCTAACCCTAAGGGAAAGAGGGGAGCGCAGTTTGGCATCTTTGCCCTGGGCACTGGGTGACCTTGTCCCGGCACTGGCTGCAGGGCAGGTAGAGGGGGAGTGTGCTGTTAGGAGGAAGAGGCTTTTTTGGGAGGTGGTAAGGGACATTTTGCTTTTCATTTGGCATTTCTTTTCTGCCAACAACTCCTAACTTTGACCCCCAGCTTAAAGCGGTTGTAAACTGCGTCTGGTAAAAAAAAAAAAAACACCTGTAAGGCAATTGTATAATGTGCTAGCATGCATAGCATACTAGCACATTATGGAATACTTGCCTTAGAATAAAGCCCTCCCGTGGCGTGCTGTCACCGCTGAAAGGGCTGACATCTTCATCCGGTCTTTTTCCGGGTTTGCACGCTCTGGCTGTGTGATTGGCTGGAGCTGCGATGATGTCACTCGGTTTCGGCACGAAGCTCTGGAGTTCCGGCAAGGTATGCCGGATCTGCAGGGTGCATGTGCCGATAATTTGATTGGCTGCATGCAGGGTGATTATCGCCTAAACAGTGCACGTTTAGGAGATATTCATTCTACCTACAGGTAATCCCAAAAGGGGAAAGTTTACATCCGCATCCCCCCCCTCCTTCCGGTGCCACATTTTGGCATTTTTTAGGGGGGGGGAGCGGGGACCTGGTTTTGATAGGTACCCGCTCCCACTTGTGGCCCAGATCAGCCAGAAGTTTGCCCCCTCCTTCCCCCACAGTCTTCTGGGACACATCACAGGTCCCAGAAGACAACGGGACTATTCCCATGGCGTAGGAAACTGGCCCCGAGACTTCACTGCCTGTTTCTCTTATGCCCCGTACACACGATCGGACTTTCCGACAACAAAACCGTGGTTTTTTTTTGGAAGGTTGTTGGCTCCACCTTGTCTTGCATACACACGGTCACACAAATGTTGGCCAACAATTACGAACGTAGTGACCGAGCGCTTCCAACTCGTACGTGATTCCGAGCATGCGTGGACTTCTGTCCAACAGACTTGTGTAAACACGATCGGAAAGTCCGACAACAAACATTTGTTGCCAGAAAATTTGAGAACCTGCTAGCCAACATTTGCTGGCGGAAAGTCCGATCGTGTGTACAGGGCATTACTTGAGATGCCGGCACCTGCACCCAAAGCCAGTTGAAGAATTGGCTCGGGTGAGCACAGCGCTGGATCCCTGGACAGGTAAGTGTCATATTAAGAGTCAGCAGCTACAGTATTTGTACCAGCTGACTTTATTTTTTTAGGGGGCGCCTAAAGCTCCTCTTTAAGTTCCACATGAACCTCTTTTTGCTTATGCAACACACATGCACGGTGACAAAAAGGTGTCGATTGTAACGCCTACATACACCACACATGGATAGATGAGGTTTCTCTGTTGAGAGCACAATCCCAGCACAGTGACCGAGCTGTCACCAACACCTTTCTGTCTCTATAGTCATGATTTGGAGCCGGCAGGGCGGGCTCCTGGTCATGTGACCAGCCAATCACAACGGTCACCTGATCATAAAGCCCCATGTTAAAAGGGGTTAAGGGCTTGTCGCAAGTTGTCGTTCTTATGTACATAGTGGGACGATAAACTATCAGTCGTTGCAACATTTGTATAGGGCAGATTGCGAAATTTTTTTACTATGCCAGCAAATAAACAAATGATTTGCCGTGAACCTTCCTGTAAAATGCGACATGTGTGTCAGAAATGGGGAAAATCCAATTTGTGACGTTTTGAAGGAGTCACAGTTTGTTGGACATATGATTGAGAACATTGCGTATATTTTTTTGGGGGGGCATAGAATGGGAAGTTTAATGCGCAGAACAGTGGAATGGCGCGGAACTGCTTACAATCTATGGTGACTAGGACTTAATAGATATTTTCTGACTAATTTGCTAATGTTCCCCGTTGCATTTTCTGCACTAGTAATAGTTGGCTCCGCCCACTACTGTAGAACTACAGGAGGGGGCGGAGACAAGACCAGTCACCCTGCACAAGGAAAGGGCGCAGCAGTGAGCGGTCTTTATTACGGGAAGTTTTGCGTTGGATGACTGCACCGATCTGGAAGAAATACACAAAGAAATTCAAGCAAGAATACACATGACTCTTGTGTTGGCTTTTGCCCGGAGTTCAGCTTTAAGGTGCAGTGGGCAGATGTTTCGCTCGGCCCGGTATTTTTGAAGCGCCACACACACATCCGCTTCCTGTTCAGATTCCTTTTTCTTCCTTTCTTCTTTTTAATTCTGTGGACTTACCAGGAATGATGGAATTCCTAAAAAACAAAACCCGCCGTGATCAAAGCCAGTGGAACGCTCTTCTCCTTTCACTCCCTGTTCTGTAGAATGCGCTCGGGGTTTTCCAGTTAAGTGACTTCCTATCTGATATGTGTGACAGCCCGTTTTGTCAGACATGTTTCAATATAATTATCTTCTTCTCCTGAATGAAATTAAATCTGATTTACGTAAATGGACTTATATTTTTCATACTTGGTTGGAGGAAAATAAACATACCGTATATACTCGAGTACATGACGAGTTTTTCAGCACATTTTTTTTATGCTAAAATACCCCCCCCCCCCTCGGCTTATACTCGGGTAAGGGCAGTGATACCGGACATTAGACTGCTTGTCCTGGGGATGCAGTGCTCCCCTCTCTCCCTCCCATACACAGCGGGAGACCGCTGTGTCTCGGCGCTGACTCTCAAATTTTTGGCCACGCTGTGACAAAAGTCCCGCCCTCCTCCTAGACCAGCTCGTGTGATAGACAGAACACTGCGTCTATCACACGAGCTGGTCTAGGAGGAGGGCGGGACTTTTGTCACAGCGCGGCCGAAAGATTCACAATGAGCTTCGAGATACAGCGGGAAATACCCGCTGTGCAATCCAGGTACTGACTGCATAAATGGGCACAGTCACTACTAGTGAGATTGCAATGATGGGCACATTGAAGCTGCAATGACGGGCACAATGAGTCGGCAATGATGGGCGTGAGACTACAATGATGAGCATGGTGAGGCTGCGGTGATGGGCACAGTGAGGCTACAATGATGGGCACAGTGAGGCTGCAGTGATGGGCACAGTGAGGCTGCAATGATGGTCACGGTAAGGCTGCAATGATGGGCATGGTGAGGCTGCGGTGATGGGCACAGTGAAGCTACAATGATGGGCATGGTGAGGCTGCGGTGATGGGCACAGTTGAGGCTACAATGATGGGCACAAAAAAGCTGCAATGATGGGCATGGTGAGGCTGCGGTGATGGGCACAGTGAGGCTACAATGATGGGCATGGTGAGGCTGCAATGATGGGCATGGTGAGGCTGGGGTGATGGGCACAGTGAGGCTGCAATGATGGGCATGGTAAGGCTGCAATGATGGGCATGGTGAGGCTGCGGTGATGGGCACAGTGAGACTACAATGATGGGCACGGTGAGGCTGCAATGATGGGCATGGTGAGGCTGCGGTGATGGGCACGGTAAGGCTACAATGATGGGCAGTGAGTCTGCATTCATGGGCACAGTGACGCTGGCAGCCGTTGTGTTGTCCGTGCCGCACCGCATCCTGAAAATTTGCCAGTAGCTGCTGCATTTCCCACCCTAGGCTTATACTCGAGTCAATACGTTTTTCCCATTTTTTATGGTAAAATTAGGTGGGTCGGCTTATACTCGAGTATATACGGTAGTTAAAATTAATATCCTACCACGTATCTTATTCATGTTTCAAATGATTCCCTTAGGAGTCACTTCTGTTTTTTTTTTCTACCCTTCAATCCTTGCTTTCCCATTTTATATGGAAAGGACAGCGTTTTCGAATCTCCCGGGATGTACTGTATCGCACTAAAGGGGCCGGAGGTTTAGCTCTTCCTAATTTTTAGCTATATTACCAGGCAATAGTCTTAACCCGAATATCAGATTGGAAATATGCAGGGGGTTTCAGGTTGTGGGTACAAATGGAACATACTATGGCAGAAACTGATCTATCGGCTATTGTATTGCACTCCCAATACTTTATGGAAATATATTTCCCCTTTGATGCCCTTGTTATACCATTCCTGTTTTTTGCCTGGCTCCTTGGATAAAGGGTTTAGGTCATAGTTTTTAGAGGACAAACCCCAACTTCACCATGTGACCGAAAACTCTAAAGTGAGGGCCATGGATATTTGGCGCTATACTCGGTTGTCTCATTTTGTAGGCAGTTTACCACTACCTTTTCGATCATTAGCCACTTGCCAACCTGCCCAAAAAAATAAAAATTCCATAAATCAATCCCCTATTTTGTAGACGCTATAGCTTTTGCACAAACCAATCAATATACGGTATTCAGTGTATATTCGGTGCCAAGAGACAGCAGACACACAAAAGGATATGGTCAAAGACTTATGGGTGTGACACAGGAGCATGGTCAGAGATAGTGGACATGCTACAGAGGATGGTCAGAGATAGTGGACATGCTACAGAGGATGGTCAGAGGCGGTGGACATGCTCCAGAGGATGGTCAGAGACGGTGGATGTGCTGCAGAGGATGGTCAGAGACGGTGGATGTGCTGCAGAGGATGGTCAGAGACGGTGGACGTGCTGCAGAGGATGGTCAGAGACGGTGGACGTGCTGCAGAGGATGGTCAGAGACGGTGGACGTGCTGCAGAGGATGGTCAGAGACGGTGGACGTGCTGCAGAGGATGGTCAGAGACGGTGGACGTGCTGCAGAGGATGGTCAGAGACGGTGGACATGCTGCAGAGGATGGTCAGAGACGGTGGACATGCTGCAGAGGATGGTCAGAGACGGTGGACATGCTGCAGAGGATGGTCAGAGACGGTGGACATGCTGCAGAGGATGGTCAGAGACGGTGGACATGCTGCAGAGGATGGTCAGAGACGGTGGACATGCTGCAGAGGATGGCCAGAGACGGTGGGCATGCTACAGAGGATGGTCAGAGACGTTGGGCATGCTGCAGAGGATGGTCAGAGACGGTAGGCATGCTACAATGGATGGTCAGAGGCAGTGGACATACTGCAGAGGATGGTCAGAGACGGTGGACACGCCGCAGAGGATGGTCAGAGACGGTGGACATGCTACAGGGGAGAGACTGTGGACATGCTGCAGAGGATGGTCAGAGAGGGTGGACATGCTCCAGAGGATGGTCATGGACATGCTGCAGAGGATGGTCAGAGATGGTGGACATGCTATGGGGGATGGTCAGAGATGGTGGACATGCTATGGGGGATGGCCAGAGATGGTGGACATGCTATGGGGGATGGCCAGAGATGGTGGACATGCTATGGGGGATGGCCAGAGATGGTGGACATGCTACGGGGGATGGCCAGAGACGGTGGACATGCTACGGGGGATGGTCAGAGGCGGTGGACATGCTACGGGGGATGGTCAGAGGCGGTGGACATGCTACGGGGGATGGTCAGAGGCGGTGGACATGTCACAAAGAATGGTCGGAGACGTTGGGCATGCTGCAGAGGATGGTCAGAGACAGTGGGCATGCTGCAGAGAATGGTCAGAGACGGTGGACACACCGCAGAGGATGGTCAGAGACGGACATGCTACAGGGAATGACCAGAGACGATGGACATGCTGCAGAGGATGGTCAGAGATGGTGGACATGCTACAAGGGAGAGACGGTGGACATGCTGCAGAGGATGGTCAGAGACGGTGGACATGCTACAGGGGAGAGACTGTGGACATGCTGCAGAGGATGGTCAGAGAGGGTGGACATGCTCCAGAGGATGGTCATGGACATGCTGCAGAGGATGGTCAGAGATGGTGGACATGCTATGGGGGATGGCCAGAGATGGTGGACATGCTATGGGGGATGGCCAGAGATGGTGGACATGCTACGGGGGATGGCCAGAGATGGTGGACATGCTATGGGGGATGGCCAGAGATGGTGGACATGCTACGGGGGATGGCCAGAGACGGTGGACATGCTACGGGGGATGGTCAGAGGCGGTGGACATGCTACGGGGGATGGTCAGAGGCGGTGGACATGCTACGGGGGATGGTCAGAGGCGGTGGACATGTCACAAAGAATGGTCGGAGACGTTGGGCATGCTGCAGAGGATGGTCAGAGACAGTGGGCATGCTGCAGAGGATGGTCAGAGACGGTGGACACACCGCAGAGGATGGTCAGAGACGGACATGCTACAGGGAATGACCAGAGACGATGGACATGCTGCAGAGGATGGTCAGAGATGGTGGACATGCTACAAGGGAGAGACGGTGGACATGCTGCAGAGGATGGTCAGAGAGGGTGGACATGCTGCAGAGGATGGTCAGAGACGGTGGACATAGAGTAGTGGCTGCAGTGACCCCAGGGGCCGCACAAAAGGTTTCAGAGGGCTACAGGTAGGGCACCAAGGTTCCACTCTCTGCTCTTGTAAGCATGTTCAAGTGTGTGATTTACTTCCTATATAAAATCTCCTCATGGGAGTCTAGAAGATATAGGAAGCCAACAGCTCACTGTAGTCCACCCAAACCTCTCAGCCACTTGCGCTGCCTATTACCATTTACCAACTAACACCACAGCATCACTCCAGGTTGCAGACATACAGAACGCCCCAAGAAATGTCATATTGTGCTTGCATGATTGCCTCACTGATTTTCCCAGTAGTCTGCACTAAGATGCAAGTCAGATTTTAGGCATCCCCAACAATACGAATTTCAGTTTTGGTGAGATACTCCCCAAGGGTTAAATACTTCTAAGTGGATGTTAACCCTGCAGCTTTCCTCATTAGAATACTGAGAGTGCACCAGGCGATTATAATGACCCAGACCCTCCCATTCAGAATCAGTTTGAAAAGGACGTTGGGGAAAACACAGTTATTTACTCAGAAAAGAATCTGCTACACAGTTTGTTAAAATCTCTCCAATGCACATTCCTCAGCCAGAGGCGATTTGTTATTCTTTAAGGGTCATCAACCAGTAAAAACTGCTGTTAAACAATATAAATGATTCTCCTCAGATGACCTCACCATCACCACCTAGTGATTGGCTGAACACTGGATTTGCTCACACAATGAGCTCCTCAGGTTTATACATGCAACGAGTACTTTATTTTAGACTCCTGAGAAGTGAAATCTTGTGGACCTGGGACTGGAAATTCCAGCTTAAACGTGTTCTACGGAGATGTTTCTCCACCGTCTTTGTGACGAAAGTGCGTCTTAAAAGAAAACAAAAGCACAAAGGTTTCTGACTTATCTGGGAAAAGCCCAGGACGGAGATGTAAGGCCAGATATGAATGGAATGTGAGGGTTATGAACCAAGCTGTGCACAGCGTAGATATTCTACGATAATAAAACGCTTTCTCTGTTTTCCAAAAATGCGCAAAGGGAAGTCTTATACGATTGGGTTCACATCTGTCTGCCATGTTAGAAATAAATAGAAAAAGAGGGTTAACAACCAACTAGGATCAGGTTATCTACTTTATAGTGTGGCAAGGGCTCTGGGGGGGGCTTAGCAGTTCCTGACCCTAGGATATATTTCTTAGTGGCCCAATTTCAACAGCCAACCGGCCGGGACCTACTGGATCACCGAGGACCCTGTCTCTCGCTTGATCCCTCTCCCGGGCCGTGATATTTCAGCTCCCTTCCATCTAGAAATGGCCCCTCCAGCCCTTCCCGCCCAATTTTCCACAGCGGACCTTCTGAGGAGACTTTGGTGTACCTTAAAAACCACTCTTCGTGTGTCCAGGTATTTTCCCACTCTGACAGAACCCCGGGTATGTGGAGTTGGCTAAGCTGGAAGGGTTTCAAGACTGGAGAGGGAAGGGAGTGAAATTTTTTGCACAACCGTACTGGGGACGGGACGGGACGGGACGCCAAAGTCATTTTCGGAACTCCAATCTGAGATGGCATTTGTACAATTTTACCAGTACCTTTAAGGCCGACACGCTTTACAAGCGCCAATCCCTCTTCTCTAACCCTAGAGGACCCATTGGGCACAGGATGTATGAAAAATTACTGATATTTGGGACTTCGCATACCAATCATCACTCTCTCGGCCTCCCACAAACTTTCCCAAATATTTATTGTCGGACATTTTTTTTTTCATCGAACTGGCCAATGTCGCCCCACATTCAGCCCATGTGTACTAGGCTGTAGGCCGGGGGTCTTCAAACTGTGGCCCTCCAGTTGTTCAGGAACTACAATTCCCATCATGCTTAGTCATGTCTGTGAATGTCAGAGTTTCTCAATGCCTCATGGGTTGTGTAGTTCCGCAACAGCTGGAGAGCCGTAGTTTGAAGATACCTGCTCTAGGCCTTATTCCCAAGTGCGAACCAAGGATTATGTATGCAGGGCTGCTATTAGAAACAACAGGGCCCCATACAGCCAACCCGACAGCCCCCCCCCCCCCCCCAAATAAAGACAGTTCACTATGCTTCAGTTTAGAGCCGCACAATTAATAAGAAAATTAACCCCCCCCCCCCCCCCCTTACGATCTTAATCCAGCATTTACAAGATTCATACAACAAGTGCAGGGAATAGGGAATTCCCTTAATTTGCAGGGATTTTCTCTCACTTCCTGTTTGGCTATGTATGGGACAGGAAGTGAAGGGAAATCACCATGGGACAAAGAGGACAAAAACAAACCTTACAGGGTTTCAACTTTAAAGCCGGGTTCCACCCAAATTTTGAACAATATCTGTATGTATTCTCTTCCTTGCCTAGATGCTGACATGCCGTTTAAAAAAATTTAAATCACCGTAATTACCTTTTATTTTTCTATTCTTCTTTGCACTTCCTGGTTCTCCTCCCGTGGGAGTAGGCGTGTTTC